>CAVNYN010219176.1:0-52902 GCA_963692815.1 Nyctanthes arbor-tristis
GGATGACTGAAGCCCTGGAGAAAGGTATTCGCATAACTCAGTCTAGTTCCCATGTGGTGGCTGCAAGCACAGCCAAAAAAGCAGAGAGAGATGGTATGATATCTGAATCTAATGGTGATTATCTGAGGATCTTGAGAGATCGGCGATTAAAAGTAATTTTGTTAAAGACATTAGATTCTGCAAGGAAAGATCCCATCCTAATGTTGAGATTCTGCTGGACTTCACTTGTTATATTTATCACGGGAACAGCTTTGGCTTGGCACCGTATGTTGATCTCCCTTAGTGAGGCTTACTTAGATCGTATATCATACACCCGTAAGCAAGTTGCTGTTGGTGCTTAAAGTTACACACTTCAACCTGAGGAAGACGTTTTATTGAAGATGATTTGATTTGCTAAGTTTGAGGATAGCTTTAGTCATTGACTTGAAATGTAACCACACTGGAAAAGGATGTGTAAATACGTATACGTACAACCATAGATCCCACCACCGCTCCCCCTTCCATTTTCTCTCTTTTGCCGCTTTCATTTATTTAGAATTTCTAGTGGCAGTATTTGTGTTGCTCGTGTCGCTAATCTCCGGTTGTATCTATCTTGACGACGTGAAAATTAAGATTTCCTTTTAAAAGATCATTCGTCCCACGAACGAAATCAGTTGTAGCAAAGCAAGAACTTATGGCTCACGTGACGCATCTATAATTGAAGAAACGTCTCTATAGAAGCAACAGTCAACACACGAAATTGATCTGCTAATTACTTAACTCCTTTCTCGGAACTGAAAGGAAAAATGGAATAATCTTCTGTGTTGTCCTTCACGGCATTTGACTTTTGAGGTTTTGCAAGAGATCATTTTATATTTATGTGGACTAAAGACTGAACTCCAGTCTAGTTAGCATTTTATATTTATGTAGGCTAGAGACTGGGAAATAGGCGGAGATTGATTATAAATAAATGAGGGTATTAATTTATTCAAGGGTCAATAATGAAATGAAAACTAGTCTAGATGTCAGTCTCTAGTCTAGATAAATAACATTATTTATTTTTAAACCCTAGTTACTAAAAAGGAAAAAAGAAAAAAAAAAAGGAGGAGAAAACAAAGCAAAACATTTCACCAGAATCACCACCCTCCAACATAGTAATGACTGAAAAAAGAATCAAGTGAAGGATAATCAGATATGAGATATATCATTAATTTTTCTATGAAACGAAGACTCAAAGGTCCTCAATAACAAGGAACCAAGAAATATATTAGCATAGACACAAGGATATTCTTCTTCAATGTGATAATTAGCCTTGTATTGGTAGAAGTATGCGCTCCGACTTTTCCAATTATGGTATACTTCAGAGCCTATCAAACAACCAAGTCATATTGTTGTTGAGCGCATACTTTTCCAATTACGGCATACTTCAAAGCCTATCAAACAGCCAAGTCATATTGTCGTTGAGGCAACCTTTCAATTAATAGGGTTCTAAGTCACACAAGTTGTCAACTTTTTGCAATTTCCACATTACAAAATAATAATACTTACTCCAAATAAATATACCCAAAAAAAAAAATGAAGAACTAATAAATAAAAATGATAGAACCACTGACCTGTAGAAGTTCCACGTCCGATGAAGATAAACTCCATTGTAATAAAAAGAACAAACATAATGTATATTGGATTTTTCATGAAATTTCAAAAGGATATAATAAAAAAGCACTAGCAAAGGTTTTTACGCAACAACATCGAAGGGAGTATAAACACCCAAACAAGGGAAAGGGTGAAAGTTTTGTTTTTCACAATTTGAGTAGTCGACAACAAAATAAATAAATAAATAAATAAAATCATATCACATCAGCAGATATACAAGTACCTAAGGCTTTCTAGAGACTGATAACATAAATATAAGATGAGTATACCCATTGATGCGTGGTATGGTGTGTTGCATATACATGTTTAAAAGAGTGTGAATGTTCTATTTGCTGGAATTAAGTATTTGGAGCAGGTTTAAATAATAGAGCATAACCTACCTTCTGTCTCTTTCTTTGGGTGTATTTATATTACCTTGCCAAGATTCCATCAAGATGGACTTGCTCTTCCGATCTCAACCAGATCTAACGGCTGGGGGCATTGGACCTCCTTTTACCCAGCGGACAGTGCATTATCAAGATGTATGCCATCCTTGTAACCTTTGTATTAGTGATAACAAGCTCTGACATAATATGATTGACAACCCTTGATTAGATGCTCATAATGACTGACTTGATCTTACTTAATTGGGGAACTTGATTTAAGCTACCGTCATTGGCGTTCTCAGTGGGAGTTCCTACTGGGGATCTCCACTGTCCCTAAGGTCAGCAGAAGGCTAATATTTTATTAACAATGCTAGCGTGGCATTTAAGTGGGACTACCCCTGCCTACGTGCCGCATTGGTCACGGTGGAAACATAAGAGAACCACACAACACATTTTTTATTTCTTCGAGCACGTCTTCTGAATGGTTACATACTATCTTCCAGAATATGAAAAATATCACAACTTATATGTGTGTATATACATATATAACATTTTTTACTATTGGTTTTAAATGAAATAATCAACCATGCAACATACAGGTTTTAAACATCGCATTAGATACTTTTTTCTTTGTTAGCAAAGGTCATTATTAACAAAAGCCATTTTTTCCAATTCAGAGAACAGGGGATGAAACCAAAGCCCTATCAAAGGTGAAGGATCAAACGTTGAAACTAAAAAGAATAAATTCTTTTGTGTTGGATAAGATTGAGTTTATGAATAATCAAGTATATAACATTGTCTTATTTTATCAAAAGTTTGATAGGGCAGTAATTGAGAAAGCACAAGTGACAAGTTCCATATAAATTAACCAAATGCGTGGGCAGATACACAATTGCACCTCTATAAATAGAAAACCCGAGGTTTATACCAAGGCAGTTGTTTAACTAATCAAAAGCATGGTGCAAAAGAAGATTTAACGTTATCTCATGCTAACTATCGTTGTCTTTCTTAATGCTCTTATTAATCATTTTAGACTCACAGTAATTGAATCAGCAGTAGAGCTATATATGCACCATGATCATAAGAAAAGAAATAATGAACCTTTCAGTGAAATTTCTGCACCTTATATTTATTCGTTCGATTTATATTAGATTTGTACTCGTGGTTACGTAATAAGAAATTATATTTTATCATGTCCAAAAAAGTTAAGCAAGTGACTTTCAAAACTAGCTAGCCATTTATATGTCCATTAATAACAAGCAACTTATTTTTTAATTACTCATTCTTGCCTGTTTAAGCAATTTATAAGCTCATGAAGATGCATGCGTTAAAGAATACAGAATGTTACTCCCTATTAAAGTGATGCTGGGATCCTCAAGATCTGCTTAGAGATGGCAACGGGGCAAGGCGGGGTCGGGTTTGGCCCGCCTCTTCCCCGTCCCGTTTGCGTTTACCCCGCCATGATCCCCATTTGAATCCGGGCGGGGACGGGTCGGGTCGGGCCGGGGATGGGAAAATCCCCTTTGCCCTCCCCATTTTCAGTTTTTTTTTTTTTTTTTTAAATTAAAAAGACAAGTAAAACAAGTACCTATAAAAGAAATTGGCACAAGTAGTTAAGGCTTGTGTTGGGCTGGTAGAGGTTGAGGGTCTATGCCGATTCGGGGCACAACCATGTGCCCCAGCCCCGCACCCCATTCAGAGCGAGTCTCGTCGGGTGTTGGGTTTTGGGAGTATTCCGTCATCCCTAGATCTGTTGTTCAACTCGGAGCTGTCCACTTCTTGTCTCGTCCAAACTCCATCGCTACAATGATTGGACTTCGATTTGTGGTATATTGCTCAGTATTTACGGCGACCTCTTACAAACTTACATAGGTAGTCGGAGGTCCGATTAGAACAACTAGTTCTTAACCCTTGGATCTTCTCAAAATACTTCCAAGTCTTGGATTACACTGGCGAGTGGGTGCTGGTAGGAATTCTCCCAAGACCAAACACAAGAGCCAAACCGTAGAGAATTAATTCTCCACAAGAATGTTGTAGGAGGCGCGGCTCTTCCAGGTAATGAGAAATAAGATAGCCCCATTCCCCTATTTATAGGGAAAAAAATTCTATGCTTTTTGGAGTCTTACAGGATAGGGGATTTTATTCCTAGTAAGACTGTGCAAACTCTAGAATTCTTTTCCAAGTAATTCAAGGACTTCCAGAAGATTCCAGAGGGCTCAATCGGATTTATATAATTAGGCTCCCAATAATTAAACCCAGTTAAGCTGGTCCAAACTATCTGGTTTAATTATTAATAATTCGTACACTCCACCAAAGACAAATTATTACAACTCTTAATTGTATAAATAATCACATGAGCCAAATTAAATAATTATGTAATTAATTATCCTCTTGACTTATCAATCTAACAATTCATCCACACCTTATGATCCGATAATTAATTAAGCATGCCCTAACCATATCACCTAATTTAAGTTTACGCTTTACTTAATTCTCAATCACCACTGCTATGATTTTTATTTAGCAAGGTTCACTAAATACTAACATTAGATTCTTGAAATCATACTTGCAAGTGATTAATTAAGCAGATCATTTAACTCTTTATTCAAGAGAAAATGATTCCTTTTGCAGTACGCATTCTACTAATTCACTCTCCTTCGGTTCCCAACATGTAGAGCATATTGACCAAATATTTATTTAGTCTCACCCCACATCTAAGTTCCTTAGGATTGCTTTATAGCAGAATCCACCCGAGACGGATTTAGACAAATCGTATAACAGTCATGTAGAACCTCAATTCACGCGCACAGTCATACTATGGAATTAAGTTAACACAATGGTCCAGTCCAATATACTTATCCCGAAGTATATCAATGTTATTACTCACGACTTCCACCAGGCACAACGATCAAGATAAATCGCCTACTCAATATAGTTAGAGTAATAACAAATAAGCCTCGATAGAATAAAGTGCCAACCTTTATTCTCAGCTCAGGACTAACGTTTTTCCAGATGAAATATAAGATGTATCTTCCATACTTATCTACAAATACCCATCTCCATATTATCTCAAAGCAACCGATGGCCCTTCATTACCGCTCAAATATTGCAAATTCGCATATAGAAAATAAACATCACATTTATTAAATAAATAAATAAATAATTACTTATTCATACTTCGGTCACTGTCTTAACACATTATTGGGCACGTATTCCAACACAAAGTGTCTTATTCAAATGTTATTGGTTTTGTCATGTTTCTGATGGTCTGCACTAGACCAAATATTGCATATGTTGTTAGTGTCTTGAGTAGATACATATCAAATCCTGGCTTGCAGCATTGGGAAGCCTTGAAATGGCTTCTCGGATATCTATTTGAAAGGTACTTGTGATAAGGGACTTCTTTATAAATATTGCAAAGGGGGTGTTAATCTTAAAGGTTATGTGGATGCTAATTATACAAGTGATAAAGATAATAGGAAATCTACTATTTCTTATGTTTTACTATTTGTGACACTTGCATTAGTTGCAAAGCCCAACTGCAACATATAATGGCTTTATCTACTACATAAGCAGACTATGTAGCCATTATTGAGGCTATGAAAGAAACTCTTTAGCCAAAAGGGGTGTTGTCAGACGATGCTCTTCGATCTGGAAAATGTTAAGAATTTTCTGGTAGCCACTCTACTATACACTTGTGCCAGAATCCTGTCTTTCATGACAAGACTAAGCAGATAGATGTTAGATTGCATTTTATTAGCGATGTTGCTGCTAAAGGAGAACTTTTCCTGGAGAAGATCCCTACTCAGTACAATCCTGCAGACATGGGAAAAAAACCCCTTCCTCTAAACAATTTTGCATTTTGTTTAACTATGTTAAACATTGATGCTGGGTAAGTTGTTCAAACTAGTTCTTATACTCACTATTTTGAGGATAAATAACTAATTTGAACGTATGCACTTTAATTTTCTTTCTTTTCCGCTTTCATTTGCTATGTTACAAAAGAATAACTTTGTGTTTTCTTTTACAGGTCTTAGAGGTTAAGAAGCAACTTAGGATATGGTTTCTGCACTATGGTGGTGTTTAGCTCAAGGTAGAGATTATTGGGTTATGATCCAAACCACTTAGGCCCATTAGTCTGTCTAGTTAGGGCCCAGCCTATCTTCATTGCAGTCGCAATGACCAACGAGCCTGCGTGCAGATTGTCTGATTTTCAAATTTCAAATTTATTTTTCCTACTTTTGTATTTCTTTTCCATTCCTTTTGGCTTCCAACATGTTTAGTAGTATAAATAACCTTCATTGCCATCATTGTAAAAGAACTTTAAACATGAATTTGAGTTGAATGAAAATTCCTCTTGGAGATTATTTTCTCCTCCATTTCCTTGTGTTTGTGCTTCATGTTTGGAACACACACAACCAAATTTAAGGGTGGAATTTCTTGTTTTTTTATCTTATATCTTGGGTGCTTAATTCCATTACTCTTGAATGGAGCCGAGCTTTGATACCAAATGATGAGGACCTTTTCAGTTTATTGACTGTCAATCCCCACAACGAGATGGAGTCACCCAAGAAAGCTAAAAATCGGTAAAATGTGGATATAATTTATCCTAGATTCAAAAAACAAACTCAAAGTAAACTAAGGTATAATATATGTTAACCCCAATGAGATGTGGAATCAGACCCCCAAGATATAGGACAAAACACATGAAATAATTCACATTTGTAGTGATCACGATGTCTTAACAACACTGGAACAAACTCAAAAATAGAGGAGAAATATTTCCCCAAGTTGAAAGTTTTCATTTATCAAGAATACATTATCAAAGTTATATCTTTACAAGGTAGATATAGGTTATTTCAAAAGGGTTATGGTGTCATACCAGGCTTGGGCGTTCGGGTTTCGGGTTTCGGTATTGGATTGTTCAAGGCTAGACCAAATATTTCGGTTTGAGTTCAGGTTTAGTCTCAGTTCAGGCATGGGTAACACTTCAGGTTTTGCTCAGGTTTTTCGGCTATCTAGCGCATATTATATGAACACATAAATAGAAAAATGAAACACTTAAATGGCTAAGAACAATAAAAAAAATTGAAGTATATATGATTTACTTTGTTGTGCAAATCGGACCCAAATCCCCCAAATTTCCAAACCCTAGAATACAGATTAATCGCAATTTGTGAAAGCAGTAAAGAAAGGGATAATGAATACCATAAGTATTTGTACCACTAAGGGACCCAAGGTTAACCGAAAACCGGCTACGTCCCCGTTGAGGCTCCACAACACAGTGGATATGGCCTCTGCACTATAACACAAAGTAACATAGTGCACGACAGGATTTGGAGAGAGATTCTCACAAAGAGATAAACTACCACACACTACAAAGCCTCCTCACTACATAGTTACGCTTTGGATGTAAACCCTAGGAAGAATTCTTTCAGAGAAAGAATTCACACTCACAGAATGAAAACACAAGAACAAACCCTAGAGACGATTGTGCAAAAACACTCTGACCTAATTCAGAGACAAAATGCGAATATATAGTGCAAGATAAATGGATAGGATCTAATACACAAGATCAACTACTGAGTATTATGCCTCCATTTCTTGTCTTCATTGTGCCTGCTATACTGGTCGATTGTGCCCCCAATGTGTAAAAAGGTAGCAGGTGCCAAAATTTGCTGCGAAGTCCATGAAGTTCCATATTTGATCTAAATCAGTCCAAAACATATTTTTCATACTCGTTTCAATCATCAGCTTAATTCTTGGTGCCTTGGATCTTTTTGAAGCTAAATTGATCAACTTTAGCCCTTCTTTAATGATCCCAAGTCGTGAATTCCATGAACTCAATATTTACAATATAGTCTTCAAAATTTTGATCGAGCTTCAAAAAAGAGGAAAATGCAGAATAGAGAGCAATTGACAATTTCTAACCTTTTTAGGCGATGGAGATGACCGTGGAAGGAAGGAAACACTATTCAGTTAGAACCAAGAGTGTGTGGAGAAGTCAACACCTGAGAGTAAAATTTGCGGTACAAATAGTAACAGCGTGTGGGAAAGAAGTTGCTTCCATGAAAGGCACTTTTTGTAGAAAAAATGGATGTATTGAAAGAGGGGACGGTGGTTTACTTATTGAAAAAAAAAGGAAGAAAACAAAATGATAAAATACTTGACGATGATGGGGCGGCACTCTCTCTCTCTCTCTCTCTCTCTCTCATATTATATAAAAAAGCAACCTCTCTAAGGAGATAGATCAAACTCTATTTTTGGATAGAGTGGATGAAGGAAATCTTTTGATTTCTTTATTTGCCTTGCTTTTTTTTCAAAATCCAAATTTACCTATACTATTATTAATATAGCTTGAAATAATTATTAATTTATTAATTATTAATTATTACTTCAAAATAAATAAATGAAGTTAGGAAAATGAAAAGGCTAAGATTAGTATGTGAAATTCCATTTCACAAAAAATAATAACATATGAAACTAAGTAAATAACTAATTACTTCCTCTAACAATTATTATTACTTGAGAGCTTAAGTAAATAACTAATTACTTATTCTTTTTTTTTTTTTTTGGGGTTCAGGGATGGAGTTGAGACATAAATGTTCTCTATTCTATATATACAATACAAAATATTACACTCATAATCTCAACATATTATATGTATAAATGAGCATCTATTTAAATATCTTTGTATAAACCAATATTATAGGTAGATTTATGATATCGTTCAAAATTCACTTCTAGTGATCGTGCTAATAACTAGTATAGTAAAGTTATCAAAAAGCATAAAAAATCATATAGAAGGTTAAATTTGATATTTAATTATTATTAATTAATCAAAGAAGTTAAAGTAGAAGTTGAGAATTATGTTTTCACTACTTGTCAAAATTTGCTGTAAGATATTATTGCTCCTCCAGTGATCACTACTTTTAAAACATAATAAATAATTTCATCTAGTGTATTTCTATATAAAAAGGGTGGATGAGGGAAAATCTTTTGATTTCCTTATTCACCCTTGCATTTTTTTCAAAATCCAAATTTACCCTTACAATTAATAATATAGCTCGAAATAATTGCTAATTTATTAATTATTACTTGAAAATAAATAAATGAAGTAGGAAAATGAAAAGGCTAAGATTAATATGTGAAATTACCTTTCAAGAAAATAATAACATATGAAATTAAGTAAATAACTAATTACTTACCCAAACAATTATTATTACTGGAGGGCTTAAGTAAATAACTAATTACTTATTCCTTCTTTTTTTGGCTTGGGGATGGAGTTAAGACATAAATGTTCTCTATTCTATATATACAATAAAAAATATTACATTCATAATCTCGACATAGTATATGTATAAACGAGCATCTATTTAAATATCTTGGTATAGACCAATATTATAAGTAGATTTATGATATCGCTCAAAATTCACATGTAGTGTATGTGCTAATAACTACTATAGTAAAGATATCAAAAAACATAAAAAATGATATAGAATGTTAAATTTGATATTTTAATTATCATTAATTAATTAAAGAAGTTAAAAGTAGAAGTTGAGAATTATCTTTCTGCTACTTGTCAAAATTTGCCGTAGGATATTATTGCTCCTCGAGTGATTACTTTTTCTAAACCTTAACAAATAATTTCATCAAGCGTGTTTCCCAAAAACAAAAAAAAAAAGAAAAGAAAAAATTGAGCATGTACGAATCACAAACAGAGCATTCTCGTCCCCTTTGTGTCTTCAACACTAAGGGTGTGTGCGTGACGTAGATTTGGTTAGAATCAATTCTTTTCGATTTCTATGTCAATTCATTCTCAACCACACTTTTTTTAAAAGAACATTTTTCACAATTCTCTATACTACTCTTTAACCACACATTTTCCTAAAAAATCACGAGTTAAATGTTTCAACACCATTGAAGTTAGAGAGAGTCTTCGGTAGGACGGTCCTATATGTCCAGTGGTAGGAACATCTACTTACATTATGACAAATAGAGTTAAACCTCATTTAAATATTTTTTTCTTTTCTCTCTCTTAATTTAATGAAAACAACTCATTTGTATTGATTTTAAATAAATAAAATCTCAAATATCTCTCTCTTTTTGTTAAAGATCTCCAAATAAATTTTTTTTCTTAATTCTAACTTGCAAATCCTGTCAAAAAAATTCTAAGTTGGAAAATTAGAGATGAAACTTTTTTTGTTAATGCTTAATTTATTTAGATGTGGTTTTTTCCCCTTAAAAGTGCTAATTTATTTAAATGTTAATTAATCTAATTATATGAATAAATCTTTATGCATAATTAGTAGGCATATCAATAATACATTAAATTATATTCTTTTCAAAACAAATGCATAATTATTTAATCATTTGACATTTTACAATCAACAACATTTGTATTATTATTTTATTCATGTATATAATGAAATTAACATAACATTAACATTAAATAAGTTAGAATTAACAATATATATATATGTACAATCGGCTAAATTTGCAACTTAGAATTAGTAAACAAAATGGTTTGAGGTTTTATTTAAAGTTAATTAGTACACTTGGTCTTTAAAAAAAAAAAAAGAGATTAATACATTTAGTGTTATTTAATTGGGAAGTTTTCATTAAATTAAGAGAGAAAATAACTATATATAAGTGAGATTTAATTCCACTTGTCATATGGTTAATAGATTGTCGTACCACTGAACATATACGACCGTCCTACTGAAGACTCTCTCTTGAAGTTAGGCTTACGTCTTCATTTAGTCGTCGAACTTTAAAATGTCTTGATTTACTCACTAAACTTTATAAAGTGTCGTACATTACTCTCTCATTAAATTTTTGTTATACTTTTTGGATGGAAGTGTTGATATGGCTAATGGAATATATAGGTGGTAAAAAATACTTGTTAATTATGCCAACTAATAAATCACGCCTTCCATGTAATCAAATCTGACCCGGAAAAATATTCAAACCCGATTCATTCAAAATAGAAGTTTCATTAGTTGGCATGTGAGGCTTTCTTAAATGGCAAAGTTAACCGTGGTTCTCATGCCACATAAGCTTTCCGTTTTTCAAATCACCAATTCCGTCTTAATAGATTTAATGGAACTCTCTTGAGTGAGTATAACGAGAAAAAATTTGTAGAGTTTAGGGGGTATATAAAGACATTTTAAAATTTAAGGGTGGTTATATTGACACCACATCTTTTACTGACTATATTACATTTTAATTATACTCATCATCCTTTATTTTTGAATTCTTTACACTTAATCGTTAATTTATTTTTGTCATATTTTTATTTTTAATATTTTATTATCATGAAATTTTGTAAAGAATAATATCTTAATTCTAAAAGTTTCATTGATGGAATTGCTTAAAATTTTTTAACAAATAAAAAAGTAATATTTAATTATAGACAACTATGTATTTTCATGTGGTTTAAAGTTACACAAAGCAAATTTGTTTAAAAGTATTCGTTCATTAAGTACATGAGAGGATAATTAAATAAGACATTCGATAAAAATGTAGTAAAAACTTTTAGGGGCTTAAATAGACATGTTCATATTAATAAAAATGTGGTGCATTTAGTAAAATAAGTAGTGCAATGTAATTAGCCAAAATCAATATATTAAGAGCTTGTTTGATGCTTTTTATTTTAGCAATTTATAATTTTATCTATAACTGATTTGACATTTGATTTGATAACTATTCAATTACAACTACATATTTTTCACATTTTTACATTCCTAATACACATTCTATATCTTTTCTCATTATAAATTCTCCATATTTTGACAAATAAAGAACATCAAACAAGCTCTAATTAAATGAAAGGTTTTTCCCGCAAAAAGATATATTAGTAATGTCTTTTTAGATATTTTGTTTCATATTGCGGTAACATGTGTGATATTCTGAATTTTTCAATTCTTTTAAATTTTTTAATTCACTTTTGCTCTATCTATTCATGAATTTGAAATAAGATTCACAATTAAATTTAATAACTAATAGATAGACATTTTGTTTCATATTATCGTAACATGTGTAATATTCTGACTTTTTCAAAATTTTAAATTTTTTAGTCACTTTTGCCTTATCCATTCACCATTTTGAAATAAGATTTACTATTAAATTTAATAACTAATAGACAATTATCTTCATTTAATTGTTTAAATTATAGATAAATTTAATTATCCAATTGTGTAATATATCTTGAAATTTGTAGTTTATAATTAATAGAAATTAAACACACACATATCATTAATCATTTGTTTAACTTCATTGAAAATTATAATTGTAAGTTTTTCTTAATTTTTTCCCGGTATAAATGAAATTAATAATTACAACTATTTTATATATGACTACTTTTATGTACTAGTTGTAACAAATGTGCGTCACACGCTATTTTGAGAATTGTTCTTTTTCAATTTTATTTAAATATATATTTAATAAAATATTAGAAGAATAAAATGTGATAAACAAAAAATTAAAATAAAACTAGAACCAAGGAATATGCAAAAAAATGTAATTGATTAATAAATATTTTTATTAGGTTATAAGAATCATATGGCAAGAATAAAATAGATAAACAAAAGTTGTAAAAAATGATAAACAAAAAATAAGAAACAAATAGCACAAAAATTAAGAATAATGTTGAAACAGCCATGTATAATTAATTCTCATGTTATCAAAATTAATTACATCATATTAAATAACCAATTAATATACATATATAAATTCATATATAAATATATAATAAAATATTAATCATAATTAATAACTATGACATTTTTGCAAACTGAAAAAAATAGTAAGGATAGAAGTGGAAAACGAATCTTTTACACTCATTCCTCTTTTTATATAGTAGTGATTAATAATTTATATAAAGGCAATTATATTGCCACTACATAATTTAATTGGCACACCAGCTTTTTTCATTTACTAGAATGTCCTTAAATATTTTTACATGTATAACCTTCATTTAAACATTATTATATTATGCATTATTTTTCTTATTTCTTCACCACATAGAAAATCCTTCCTTTTTCTTTTTTATTTTCCTTTTTTATCATCAAAATCTTTCGAACATTGGTGGTTTGATTGAAGGCACCACAACTCATCAAACTTATTTTGATTAAAGGCACGACATCTCGTCAAACTCTCGGCAACTATTATTTTGATTATAGTCACGACATCATCGTTTCCCATTGTAGCTTCTGCACAACTTGTTTGAGCTGATTTTGGCATCAACTTCACGGCCACGATGAATAATTGAGATAAAATAGGGCACATCGATTTGAGGCCTACAACCACGATTATAAGAACTTTTTCTCTCAAAAGTTGCATAATTGATGAAATTTAACGCTGAGATCCAAATACAAAAGAAATAAAATATTTTTCCAAAAATTCATACAAAGAAGCAAAACAAAAATCCTAGATTTGTAAAGGAGTCCAGGATCAAACCAAGATCTAACAAAAAAAAAAAAAATCACCATTTGACCAAATCTCAGCCCCTGTTTCTAGTGGATTTTTTGTGAAAGATATTTGACCAAATCTCAACATTCTTCTTTTGTTGGTGGCAACGGTAATAGGGTAGATGCTAGAAATATAAAGACTTTTTCTGGGGAGTTTTTCTACACTACCGGCTCGTGATGTCATAGTCGGCATCGCGAGTGGGATTTTCCGACAAGAACGTGTAGTGACATGGAGGAGGATATGAGATTGGGAAATGTGCACCACATTTTTTTAATTTTTTATTTGAAAGAAACCACATTCTTTATTTTAATTTTTTGTTTTTCTTATATTTTATTTTATTTTGGATATAAATGTAAACATTTTGTGGTGTACTTATTAATTTAAACTTTAGTATGTGGTGGAATTAAAATGTGGTGTGCCAATTAGATTTTGTAATGGTAATATAATTGCCCTTTATATAATCTTCATGCTATTTGATTTTATTGGTTTCGAATAAGAAAATACTAGTTATTTCACCCATGCGTTGCACGGAATGATAATACTAGGTCATATAAGCAATTTAAGAAAATTAAACATGATTTTATAAAAGGATTTAAATTATAATAGTTAATTATTTATATGTGTGTAAAGAAAAATAATATAGGTGCTACCTGTAATACAGTATCTTTCATTAATAAAAATAAAAAATGGTCTACACAAAAAAACCTAAGAAAAATATTGAAGAAAATTTTTAGAGTTTGTATTAGGTTACCACTATGTAATGCATAGGAAAATATGTTACATATGATAAACATAGCTAGAATAAATAATAAACGACAAAACATGTATTTCAACATTTATAGTAGAATTTGTTGTTTGGCCATATTTGCCACATATCATAATTTTCAGGCATTTTCAATTTATAACCCTCGAAATAAAGTAAACGCCAACTTTTTTTTCAAAATGCACATGTGATTTATTGCCCCATTTGTTTTTCTAATTAACATTTTGTAATATGTATTAATGATATCTAATTTTTGATAAGATACATATTCTAGAAACTAAATATTTTAATATGTTCACATAATTTAATCAGTGTTTAAATAACTGAATCGTCATGACCAAGTCAACTGAAAAAATCAGGAATTGGCTAATACTAAGACCAATTCTGAAAAAAATCTGACGGTGTGACATAAAGACGGATACGCTTCAATGGTTCACAATAAACTTTATTTCAATAATGATCAATCAAAATTTTGAACTTTTTGGAAACTCAAAGCCCATAAGCCAATGCCCTATTATGCATAACCCATCTCCTAGTATCTTAATATATGCAAACATCTTCCATTCTTTTCACTAAATAATCAATGTGAGATTCCCTTTGTATTCCCAAAGTCACATTTCCAATGGTCGTTAAACTATAATATTTGATTGTTTATGTAACATCCCGCAAAATTCTAAAAATAAATTAAGCAACATAATCGTTATTTTTACAATAATTGAATAATTACTTGAATTGCATTGTAAGATTACTTGAATTGCATTGGAAGATTACAAGTTTGTCATTTAAATGGCACCCAAAGTAAGAATGTGGTTCTTAAGTAACATGAATTAAAGTACAATGACTTAATTACAAGACAACACAAAGTATTAGGATTTATTGAGCAATGAACGATTGAACCATATTTGGCCACATCGCTTCCTTCAAACATACGGTACCAAATTGCGCCATGTGTCTTAATATGATTGGTGAAACTCAAAGATTTATTAAAAACAACTGAATCCAACAACTATAAATAGAGGAAATGAATGAGAAAGATTTTCTCAACCTATCCTGTTCTCTCTTTCTCTCTCTCTCCCTCTCCACATGCATCCATATCTGTCAAGACCCATTGTCTTGCTTCTTGGTGAATCTCAAGCCTTTCATATATATAAAAAGAGAAAATTCATCCATAAATATTGAGGGAAGGAAAACAACCCTAAAAATCCACCAAACACTTAGTTTTACACTTGGAAAAGACTCATCTTTATATATAGGAAGATTCCAACTTGAGGAAGAACTTATATTAAGGAATATCAAGGCTTTAAAGGCACTTTCTCACCTAGAATTATTTAAGGAATTTCTTAAACGAAAGGTGAATCACAGGATTTTGTTACTCTCTGAGTACTTTGTATTCACCCCCTTTTTTCTCCAATCTTGTAGATGATTGAACGCAAGATATTTGCCAAGCAAGCCGAGAGTTAGAGCATGCCCATAGACGGAAATAGAATTTTGCATGTAGAGGGGAACTGATCTTTGGAGCTACAAGAATGCACTTTGATTATAAATATATCTAGGAACAATACATGGGCTCAATAACTTTTGTGTTATAAGTATGCCAACCTCTCTACAGATATATGTATATTTATGGCTTACAATAAATAAGATGAGATGAATGAGTAACTCTTGAAACGAGTGGAAGCTTCCCTTACAATGTAAAGACTTGGAAATATAGCTAAGAACAATTAACGAGCTTAATATCTTTTGTGGTACGAATAATTTGTTGGTTTTGTACGTCTCGTCCCCGATATTCGTATAAAAGCTTCCGCTATAATTTATTAACCGATATAAGTAATTCAATAATATTGGGGATGAGGCGTACAAAACGAACAAATTGTTCTCGCCTTATATGGTTTAACATTCTGTGAGGTTAATTACTTAAACTAACAATTTGTTTAATATTAAAGAATCATTACAACTAGGCTTTCAATAAAATGTCAAAGACACAACAAAGTATGTTAATAGTTATATTTCATTGATTAACCTAGCTGAGACAAGCCATTGGGAAGCCTTTACACTAAAAAGGTAAATTTCCAACTAATACAAAGTTACACATTCATCTTATTTCACATATCATGAGTCACAAATATATATATATATATGTATCTCTGTAGAGAGGTGGACATCTATTAATATATAAAGGCACTTAAGTGCTCTTTAGATTTTTCCCGCCCATTTTTTGAGTTGTAACCATGCGGTGTGACTTTTTGCAGTAAGGTTCTAATTTTGGTTAGAATTAGCCTTTTGTTTTTATATAATTTCTCTCCTCACTTCCCCCACACTCTCTTATCCCTCGCCCATAAATTCTATTCAACTTTCTCTTTTCCCTTCTCAGCGTTCTTTGACCCTTCCTTCGTAACGTGGTGTTTACCTTCTGATCTTTCCTATAAATCACGTTGCTGGAGTCTCGGCGATTGATATAATATCAGCATAATTTTATTGGATAAGGAAAACCTTCTCTTTTCCTAATTCAAAATTTTGGTAATTCCTTAACTGATAGTATCTATTCTACTTATAGATGGAGCCCTTTTCATTGTATATCTTATATATTCATTTAGTTTGAATATATTTGTAATACGGTTCGGGTGTATATTTTTTCTTATATGCTTAATTTTTCTCTTTGCAACAATGACCCCAAAGCTGATTACTTTGTATGCTATGGACAATGAGATCGATAACCACACTGCTGTATTTGTTTGTATAGTTAGGAAGTGACTGGTCCCTTGCCAAGAAAAGAAACTTTTGTCCTTAACCTCTCGAGGTACTACTTTCTAACTATACCCACTCTAAGGTGACTTCACATTTGTTCTATCCATTTTCTTTTCCACCAATTTAGTTACTCATTTATATATATGCATTTATATATGCCTTGATATTACTGAGATAGGTTTGATTGTGGTTATTTGATATTTGAAATAATGCAGCTGCATAAAAAATCACTTTTTCCTTTAAGAGTAGATAAAGCTGGTAGCAATCTCTGAGTAGCCTCAGCCACTGGGTAATGTTTTTAATTTACAGCTCAATTTATTTCCACTTTTTAGATATATTTTAATTAGATATTAGAATGATAATTCCATTCCACTTATCAACTTATGAATCTCAAGTGGCTTGAGAAATGTATGTAAAATTTTGGATGAATACATATACTATAACATAGTCCTAATAAGAGTGGAGATGAATCAATATATTCTATAGTCAGGAGAGATTCATTTGAATAGGAAATGGGGAACATTTTACATCTATGCAGGAATGGAAGTTATGTATTTTTAACTCTTTCTACCAATTGTGTTGCATTGTACAAATAGGTTATTAATATTTTTCTATTCTCTATCCCTAAACTTGGAATGTGGATATGAAATTTATTTGTGTGATAAGCCAATGCTCTTGGAGGAGTTTTTTCAATTTTAAGTCATTCAAACTTCACCTATGTTTTCTTCCTCTGGTGGTTCCTTAAAAGTTCTTTTTTCCCCTAATGAATTCATCCTTCTATACAGGATTTTCCAATAGAATCTTTTGATTTTCTTTTTCTTCCGTTTATTTTATTTTCATCCCTAATAGTTGCATGCTTACCATTGGAATGAGTCGCTTAGGAACTGACCTAAAGTGCATTCCAGTAGCTGTATTACTTTAATTTGTTGAATTTCTATTAAACATCAGATTTTTTAGGTTAGTTAATGTCGTATAGCAATTGGTTTCTGATCTTATATTGTTTGGATTGTTTATAATTCCTTATCCAGCCTTCGATTCCTTAAAAGATACATCTTGATTGTTTCATTTCGTTTTTTTTTTTCAATTCTCATAGTTTACCACTCCAGTTGAAAGATGATGATTATCGTGGGGGATATTAGTTGTTGACCTTCGCTTGGATGGGGGCATGCTAGCCATCCTTGGCATTGTTCAGTAAGCATTATTTCTCTGTGAGCTGCACTCTGTTCACTTATCTATTTAAATTAGTGGTCTTTTTTTCCTCTCAACAAAATGCATAGTTGGTTAGATGTTAATTTATTTTTTCCCCTTCTTCGATCAACATAGCTATGTGTTATCCATTTCTCTTTGGTGGTGGTCCAGCGTCTGCTTTCTTGCTTCTGGAGATTTTTGCATCTAGAATTAAGACAAAAGCAGTAGCATTTTCTTTATGCAATGGGTAAGCAACAAACTTGAAACTCTGTTGTTCTCCACCCTTTTGTTTTTCCTACTTTTGATGTTTCATATTTCCTATCTAAGAGGTCGATGTTTCATTTTGATAAGAGGCACTACATTACATTTGATCATGTTCAAGGCATTTGCCTCCATTTTTTAGACTTCATGATGTATGTAATTAACTATATGTTTTTAACCTTAATATCTTGCAAGCACATGTATCACTTATCTGCTTTTTAGAATAAAAAAGGCTTTCACTTGGGTGCATCTATACCCGATCTATACCCTGTCTATTCTGTGTGAAGACATGTCGACCGATGCAATTTTAAGAAAAAAGGATAAATACTAAAATTATTAATTTTCTTGTATCATGTTTTATTCAAATGAAATCAATTCTCCTTTTAACTTTCATCTTGGTTTTTGTGGGGTGAACCCTTTTGAATATGAAGATAAACTATTGAGGATGGCCCAAATTTCCAATTTGGTTGGCCAAAGCAATGCCTCGAAAACAAAATGGCTGTAAAGGTTCGATTTTTTCGCATATAAGGCCTGCCAACTTAAAGATCGGATCAGCAAGAGATACATATTGTACATCTAGGAATTTGTTTTTAGTGACTGCCCAATAAGTTTTTGTTACTGTTCTTTACCCTTTTAATGAACGTACCCTTCTCTCTCCCTCCCCTCTCTCTCTCTCTCTTCATTTTATTTCGATTGTGTTGATTATTTACCATGTACTTATGTACATTTGGATAAGTCATGCCTTTTCTCAAGTTATGTATTTATTATGCTTTCCACGCTCTTTGTTTGTATGTATATTTATTTATATAAGTTATACCTTTTTTAAGCTTTGTGTTGATACATTATGAATGCTTTAAGTTGACTATATGTGGTTTTCATTACAAATAATGATGTTTATTTGTAGTTGACATTTTTTTTAACATGAGTAGACATATATTTGATACTTTTGCAGTTCTATTGCCTTCGAAGTGTCACATGTTTCACGTCACCACCGACCTGGACTTCTCCGCCACTTCATAAAGTGGTGTTGTTTGTTTCAATTATAGTGGACTCCATCTTGCTTTGTAGAGGTGAGGAGGACAATTTATCATAGAAAAACTGCTTTATATATTGTTTCTCACGGGAGACTTGGCTTCAAGAAAGCATAGTTTTTGGTGGTAGGATTTCTAACTTAAATTTATAAAGAGGAAGCCAGGAAGGTAGTGTTCATCTTCCTGGTCTACGAGTAGTACTTTGTGCTCAAAATATATGTATATTTAGGGTATTGTTTACTGATTAAAAATTTTGTTTGAATGTTTTATAGCAATATATGTTGACGAGGTTTTAAAATTTACGTGTTATTTTTTCTTTTTTGGTGTTTGAATGAACTTTTAAAAGTTTACAATTCTTCAACCATGTGCCTCATCTTCTTATATGCATATTTATTTGTTACAATGTTCCGTTAATTCATTGTAATTTTATAATAACTTTAACATTGCATATTTGTTCAGTGGTCTTCCCATGCAACGCACGGGTGGATAACTAGTACTTATTAATACAAAAGGTATGAAACTCATAAAAGGTGCATTCACGTAGTAGCATCAAAGGCCGGTTTTCACTACATGCAAAACTCTACTCTCGCTCGAGGACATGCTCCAACTTGTGGCTTGCTTTTCAAATATCATGCCTTCAATCATCTACAAAATTGTAGAAAAGAGGAATGAGTACAAAGTACTTAGTGAGTAATAAAACATTTTGATTCACCTTTCATTTGATAGATTCATTTTCAAGAAAAACATGTAATGCACAAAACTTTTGGATGCACAAGAAGACCCTATCACTAGTTAAACTACTACCCGTAGTGCGCATTCATATCATTCAATATTAATTCAATCGTGGCCATGTATTTTCAAGTGGATCCACATTCAAATCTCGGTTGACCACGATTGGAATTTCAAACAAAGTGCAATACAAATACAATACTAATCATCACCATCTTGGTATCATTAGATGACTCCTTGTATGGCACAAAACAAAGCAAATCAAAGACAAGACGGGTAGAGTATTAACAAGTGATCCAAATGCAATAATTCAATTCTTCTCTTTGTGATAGCAATACATCAAAATCTATGTTCATCTCATGAACTTCAATGAAAATCCATGTTTATCTTATCAAAACTCCATGAATGTAAAAAGAAAATCAAAGTATTAGTTACTCACCTCTTGATTTCCTAAAGATTCCTTGAAGTGGCTATGTTGAAAAGTTCCCTCAAAACTAGGGCTGCGTTCTTTTCATGATTCAGTTTTCTATTTTTCAGTTTTCAATTCATTTTCAATTTTCTGTTTTGAGTGCTTGTTTTCAGATTTCTAAAAATATGTTTACTTCGTCAATTTGGAAAACTATTTTAAGAAACACAAACCTGGAAAATATGTTCTTTTTGACATTTTGAGAATTTATTTGCTTGTTAAGTAAATTAAATAATTTTGTTTAAGTAAATTAAATAATTTTATTCTTTCCTTAAAAAATTATTTTGTTTTAATGTATCATTACCAAGATTAAAATATAAAAATTTGCTATATAGTTTGTTATGAAGAAAAAGGAAATTAGAGGAGAGAGAAAGAAATAACATTTAGGGGAAGGGACGAAGGAGAGAGGAGAGAGTAGTCGTAATTGACTGCATCACTAGAACAAAGAAATTAGAGGAGAGAGAGAAACTAAGCAGACAATAGAGAGAAGCAGCACTGCAGTAGTCGTAATTGATTTGGGGGCGGAGGGACAAAAGACTGTAAAATTAGAGTGGAGAGAAATTGGAATTCCCAAAACAAAACGTTTTCCGTGTTTTTAATTAAGTACCGTGTTTTGCTTAAAAACTCTCAAAATGACTTTTTATCATTTTCTATTTTCTTTGTTAAAAAATTCCTTGTTTTTCAAAATTCGTTTTTGAAAATATGAAAGTAAACATGTTTTCAGTGTTTTAAAAAACCGAGAACAAAAAACAGCCTCAGAACAGTAAAGAGAATAGGGTATTCCTCAGTCAAAGTGTTGTTTCAAGTTAGATTCTTTTCATATATGGAGAGGGGTCTTTTTCAAGTGACAAAAAGTTTTTTAGTGAGTTTTTCATAGCGTTCTTTCACCATTACCATTTTTGGACGAATTTCCTCTACACACAGACACACACATATATGAAGAGTTTGAGGTTCACCAACAAAAAAAAAAAAAAAGACAATTGGCCTAGATATGGATGTGAAGAGGGGGTGAGAAAGAGAGAAAGAGAGAGAGGGAGTGAGTGAGGGAGGTGGTCGATAGTAGGTTGAGGAAATCTTTACATCCTCTCCCCTATTTATAGTTGTCGAATTTAGTTTTTTTTAATTAATCCTTGAATTCCATCAATCACATGAGGACAATTGGCATATTTGGCACTGTATATTTCAGGAGACAATGTGGCTTAATGTGGTTCACTTGTTCATTGTTCAAGAAATCCTTATACTTTGTGTTATCTTGTAGTAAGTCACTATACTTTGATTTCTGTTATTCGAGGTCCTTCTACTTAATATGATCTTACATTTAGGTTGTCATGTTTTAGATCATATTCCTTAATAACCCCATTCTTACTTTGCGTGTCATTTGAGTAACATACTTGAAGTCATGCCATTCAAGTAATTATCACTAAAGTAGCGACCACATTGTCAATAACCATATTCTAATTCAATCATTGTCGAAATAACAATCACGTTATCAATAGTCTCATTCCAATTTTGGGAATTTGTTTGAGTAATAACCTTGTAACCTTGGGACATAATTGATACAAACTCAAGTGGTTATTCAATCATTGTCAAATAACGATCACGTTTGTCAATAGTTACATTCTAATTTTAGGCATTCACTTGAGTGACAATCTTGTAACCTTACAATTGATGCAATTCAATACAATCATGTTGTCACACTCTGATTATTTGCGTTCATTTGAGTAATAATCTTGTAACCTTACAATTGATGCAATTTAAGTAATTTCCCCATCATTATCAAAATAGCGACCACATTGCTTAATTTGTTTATAAGATTTTGCGGGATGTTACAATCTACCCCCCAAAAGAATTTCATCCTCGAAATTCACAACTACCTAAAAGTTATTCAGGGTATGTATATACATATTTTATGCCTCATCTTCTTGTTCTTACATTTCCTCTTTCCAAAAATTTAATCAAAGTCTCGAGGCGGAAGTTATTTCTTCCCGTTTCTTTTTCATAATATCAATATGTAGGTTTTTTTTCTTTCCATCTCTCCTTTGTAATTTCAGTACATAATTTGCTTCCATTCACACTCTCATTTCTTTTACCATTAGAAGCATGCATGGCACTAGAGTAACTAGTTCGATCATTCACGAATAACAGCTAACAGGGTTTGATTCCTTCAAGCGTATTCTTTTCAAAACCATTTTGAGTCTGTTCTCAACTTCAAGCTAGTGTTCCATACTTCCTTCGCTAATTTGCACTTGAAAATTTTATTTTGACCTTCAAATCAAGTTGTAAGGACTAAACAAGTCAAGAAGTGAAAAACCAATTGGTTTTAGGATTTGACAAAATAAAAGGACGTTGGCATGAGAAAAGTTAACAAGGAAAATAACAAATAATAAAGAACTGTAGAAGAGTTGATGTCCCATGTAATCAAACAAAGATGAAGGGCAAACATGAAGTAGAGTACCTACAACTCCTAATTCATACAAATCTATTGTCTAGCACATAAGATTTTCTAAATTGCAAGAAGGATCATTGTCGATAGGTAATAATGAAACAATTTCATGAGCTCAATCAAAACGGTAACAAAAGGCATTGGACGAAATCATGTAGTCAAGAAAAGGTAATAAAAATAATTAGAGAGCCCAAAGAGGATTTCAAGGTTTCAAGTAGACAATCAAGGATGATCAAAAGTATGTGAGAACAAGAAAAAGAAAGAAGGAGGGAAACAAATTTTTCCCCGAACTTTAATTTTTCAAGGAACTACTATCAACTCATATATCAAAGGAAAGTTTTTGCCAAGGGGTTTCCATTTTTTTCAAAGAGAACATTCAGGGCTGAATTATTCTCGAAAATAATACATAAAAAAGGTGTTTAGAATCAAGTGAAGAGTTAACTAGAAATTAAGGTCTCAAAATAAAGAAGCTAATAGTATTAAGGAAAGAATAATGTTTCCGAGCTCAAGTACAAAGCAAAATCTTATAATCAAATTAAGCAATGTGGTCGCTATTTTGATAATGATGGGGAAATTACTTAAATTGCATCAATTGTAAGGTTACAAGATTATTACTCAAATGAACACCAAGAATCAGAGTGTGACAACGTGATCGAATTGAATTGCATCAATTGTAAGGTTACAAGATTGTCACTCAAGTGAATGCCAAAAATTAGAATGTAACTATTGACAAAAGTGGTCGTTATTTGACAATGAATGAATAACCACTTGAGTTTGTATTAATTATGTCCCAAGGTTATAAGGCTGTTACTCAAGCGAATTCAAAAAATTAGAATGGGACTATTGACAGTGTGATTGTTATTTTGACAATGATTGAATTAGAATATAGTTATTGACAAGATTTAAAATTTGTTACTCAAATGACACCCAAAGTAAGATTGGGGTTATTAACTAATACGATCTAAAACATCACAACCTAAATGTAAGATTATATTAAGTAGAAGGACACCGAATAACATGAATTAAAGTATAGTGACTTACTTACAAGATAACACAAAGTATAAGAATTTCTTGAGCAATAAACGAGTGAACCACATTAAGCTACATCGTCTCCTACAATATACAGTGCCAAATATGCCACTTGTCCTCATGTGATTTGCAGAACTCAAGGATTAATTAAAAACTACTAAATTGAACAACTATAAATAGGGCGGAAGGATGTAAAGATTTCCTCAACCTCCTATCCACCACCACCTCTCTCTCTCTCTCTTTCTCTCTTCACATCCATATCTAGGCAAATATCTTGTTTCTTGTTGGCGAACCTTAAACTCTTCATATATATAGAGGAAATTCGTACACAAATAGTAAGGGTGAAAGAACGCTATGAAAAACTCACCAAAACATTTATTTGTCACTTGAAAAGACCACCTCTCCATGTATGGAAAGAATCCAACTTGAAACAACACTTTGATTGATGAATACTAAGGTTTTTAGGGCATTTTCCAACATAGCCAATTCAAGGAATCTTTGGAAAATCAAGACATAAGTAACTAATGCTTTGATTATCTTTTTGCATTTATGAAGTTTTGATAAGATAAACATGGATTGATTAAAGTTAATGAGATGAACATGGATTTTGATGTATTGCTATCATGAAAAGAAGAATTTCTTTATTGCATTTGGATCACTAGTTAATGCTCTACTCATCTTGTCTTTGCTTTGTTTTGTTATGTTCCATACTAGGAGCCATCTAATGATACTGAGATAGTGATGATTAGTATGGTATTTATATTCCACTTTGTTTGAAATTTCAGTAAGGGTCAACCGGGATTTGAATGTGGATCCACTTGAAAATACATGGTTGATAAGTGTATTTTATATGCAAAAATACTTCTCTTAACTTATGCAATTCTATATGAAATCGAGCAGATTTCTACCTAATTTGTGTGGATATGATTCATATAGGTGAAAAGCTCAAATTGGAGTGATATTAAATGAAAAAGGATGATTTTTGAACCAAAATGAGACTTTACATTCAAAATATAGCATCAAGGTGTGATGGCTTAAGAGTTTGGGGTGAAAAGATCAATCTCAACAAGTTTGAGGACTAGATTTTACTTTGGGAGAACTTAAAAGAGACTATTTGAGTCATAATTGAAGAGTTTGAGGACCTTTGTGAAGCATTCGAGAAGTTTTGGACTTGTATAAATGAAGAAAAAAGCTAAAAAGGACCATTGCTGAAAGAAGAAGTCAAATCAGGGACTGAATCACGCGTACTGAAAGTACGGCGCGGGTGGACGCGGCAAGCAAACCGCCCCCTACCCACGGCCTAGCCAATGGGGGCGGGTAGGCCGCGGCAAGCAAACTGCCCCCTAACCACGGCCCGTATCCGGAGACGCCGTTTACGCATTTTCGGGCCCTTTTTGACACATTCTAGGGTTCTAAGGCCTCCTTGACTATAAAAGAACGAAAACCCTTCTGTAAAAGGGGGATTGATGATAGAAAATCATTCTTGAGGGCTAGGAGATTGGAGCAAAGGGCTTGGAGATTGAAGCCGGAGGTTCAACGGAGTTCCTTGTTTTTGATGCAAACGTTTTCTTCTTTATTCTTCATCTTTTCTTTGCAAAAATCTGGTCATGTATTCAAACCCTACGAATGCTTACGTTATGAATTTCTTTATTATGCGTAACTAATTTTACTTGTTGAGAAATCGATGAAGCAATAGACATGTTTTAATTGTGTTTATCCCATTCATGACTCTAATTGTTATTACGTGCTTATTTTCTATTGTGATATATAATTACCTTTTATGAGCCTAATCAACTTGTAATTGCGTTAGTGAATTCGTGAGGAGACCGAGAGGTAAGTTACCAATTTAGCACTTCAATAGGAAACATAAATTGCATAGAAGATAGAAATATACTTTTATGATTTGTGTGACCACAGAAATGGTTTCTTGTTAATTAATACACTCAACTAGGTTGAAATTCACATAGAGATATAGTGGATTTACTTAGTTGGGTAGATTTGAATTTGCTCGAGAGAGGTTTTCAATTAAACTTGTGAAACTGGTTGTGAGTACGTGATGGTGAATTGTTATGAGTGGGACTACATAATTGGAACGCCTATTTATTGTAGATTCGTGAGTCTCAACGCTTTCATTCATATATTTTCTAGTCCATAAATTTGAGTTCCTTCCTAGCTTAAAATAGATAGAGCATTTAATTGTTAGTTTAAACAACCTCATTATTCTTTTACAAACTCTTAATTTCCTTATTCAATTGGTGTGAAATTGACTCAAGTGAAATAGGTGACAACGTTCCCTGTTGGATCGACATTCAGGACTCATCTAGTCCTATACTACTTAAACGGTATCGTGCACTTGCGATTTCGCTTATCAAGTTTTTGGCGCCATTGCCGGGGAACAGTTTTAGTTATTTATTTCATTTTGTTAATCTTGTTACTAGTTGAATTGTTTTACCTTTTTTTTCCCAGGTCCTTGCCGTTAGTGCATGACACGTTCCTATTTGGGTTTAGTACTTCCTAATCTGGAACTAGAACATTCGTTTCACAAAAGACTCAAGGAAAAAAAAGGAGAAAACTTTTCTGAACAAATTACCCATGGATGATCAACATGATGTGGTAGACGGAGGGGATGGCCGACTCCTAGCACTAGAAGATAATATTCCACCTCTTCCTCAACCTCCAGTTATTATTGACGACAATGATCGCCCGCTTAGTGAACTGATGGTACTACCGCGTCCCACAAGTCAATCAAGTGATGCTCCACCAGCTTATGGTAGGCAAAATTTCTAGTTAAGGCCTGATTTGATAACTATGATAAGGAATATGTGATCTTTCAATGGCCTAGCAAATGAAGATCCCCATGCGCATGTTACAGATTTTCTGGATCTATGTGACTCTGTATCTTTTGATGGTGTTTCTGATGATGCCATAAAAATGAGACTCTTCACACATACTTTAAAGGGGGCGGCTCGTGATCGGTTGTCTTCTTTCCCTACCCAGAGCATCACAAATTGGGAAGATTTGGCACAGAAATTCCTGACCAAATATTATCCGCCAGCCAACGCAGTAAAGTTACTTCAAGATATAACTAGTTTTGCTCAATATGAAGCTGAGACGCTGTATGAAGCATGGGAAAGATTCAAAGGGATCCTTAGAAAGTGTCCAACTCATGGGCTCACCAAATTTTGTCAAGTAAAATATTTTTACGGTGGGCTTACTTTAGGGAATCGAATCATTCTAGACGCTGCAGCATCAGGATCAGTTACAGCAAACTCTCCAAATGCAACATATCAATTGCTTGAGCGATTAACATCAACAAACGCTCTATTTCCATCTGCAGATAGAGTTTTGCATAGAAAAGCAGCTAGTGCACATGATGAGTACTCAATATTAGCAGCTCAGATAGCGGCCACAAATAAGGAGCTTAAGGAGATAGCAGCCGGTCATCAGGTAATGGCTGTGCAAACAAAAAAAGTAGCTTGTGAAAATTGCGGTGCTAATCACTCATTGGCTAACTGTCTGTTGGCTCATACCGGTGGAGTTGAAGATGTGAGTTACATTTAGAATCAACAGAGACAACAATGGAACCCGTATTCAGCCACATATAATCTAGGATGGAGAAATCATCCAAACTTTTCATGGGGTGGAAGTTAAGTAGATAAACAAGCACATATACAACTACAACAAATTCAGAAACCTAAGGGAAGATCATCACTAGAGAATGTAGTAAAGCAGCTAGCCAAACAAACTGGCCATTATGTTCAAACTAGTGAAGCTTTTATGGCCAAGACTGAGGCTTTTATCCAGAGAATAGAAACAGACAATCAGATCACTAAGGCAACAATTCAAAAGTTGGAGAAGCAGGTTGGACAATTAGCGAAGATAATGTAAGAAAGACCTCATGGAACTTTGCCCAGTCATACCGAAGTGAATCCAATGGAGCAAGTTATGGCAATCACAACTAGGAGTAGGGTTCAACTTCCAGAGATCCATATTGAAAAGCCCGGTATGAAAGAAAAGGAAGATCAGGCTGGTGAAGCTAAGGAGAAAAATGAACACCAGCCAGAAATTTTTGAGATGCATGCTCCACCAAAAACTCCAGTGAAGGCCTATGTCCCTCCTATTCCGTTCCCACAAAGATTGCAAAAATATAAATTGGATAAGAAGTTCACTCAGTTTCTAGACATGTTCAAGAAACTTCATATTAACATTCCCTTCGCAGAAGCATTAGCACAAATGCCTTTATATTTGAAATTCATGAAGGAGATGTTGTCCAAGAAGCGCAAACTTGAAGACTTTGAGACAATGGCGTTAACTGAGGAGTGCAGTGCTATTATGTAGAAGAAATTACCTCCGAAGTTAAAAGATCTAGGGAGCTTTAAGATACCTTGCACTTTTGAAAAATTTCATGTTTATAATGCTTTATGTGATTTAGGTGCAAGTGTTAATCTAATGCCCCTATCTGTCTACAGGAAATTGGGACTAGAAGAAGTGAAAGAAACAACAATCTCACTACAACTCACTGATAGATCCATCAAACATCCACGAGGTGTAGTTGAAAATATACTCATCCAAGTGGGAAAATGTATATTCCCAGTTGACTTTGTTTTGTTGGACATAGAAGAAGACCAGCATATACCATTAATTTTAGGCCGAACATTCTTAGCAACAAGTCGGACCTTAATTGATGTTGAAGTGGGTGAGTTAATCTTAAGGGTACACAATGATCAAGAGAAACTGAGTGTGTATCATGTACTTGGACAACCATCGAAAGGGAAGGATTGTATGAGAAGGGATCAAGGAACACAACAGGAAGGATTGGTGAAGTCCAATGCGGTTGAAGAAGGCTATGAGGAGAACGGTCGAGCTAGGGAGAACAAGTATAGTGTGGGTGATTATAAGGAATGCAAGTTCTTCAAGATTAAGTTGGAACCACCTTGAATGATCATCAACAAAGTCGAGCTCTAGACTATAAATCGAGCGCTTAATGGGAGGCAACCCATTCTCTATCCTTGTTTTTCTTTGATTTTGATTTGTGCATTGCATTTAGATTCTAGAATTGCATTGGTGTTAGGCACATTTATTTCTAATTTTATGTTTTATGTTTATTTATATTTTCTGCTCCCCTTCAACCTCTAAATAACATAAAAAATTGTTGTTTTCTAGATGAATGTTGATCTTGGTGAATATACTTGTGGCTATGCAACCCATAGCGCCCTCACCTCCTTCTGAGATGTGAGTTTCAGTCAGAATCAACATTGGCCCAAATGAGCTTCATCGGGTAATATCCTTATTTTTTTTTTACATTGGGACAATGTAAACTTTTAAGTTTGGGGGATGTGTAACTTATTTTGAAGATTGATACTTGAGATGTCAACTGTCGGAACCATATTCACTCAAGTAGTTGCATTTTGTATGGTTAGTTGTAGTTTCATTTGAAATTTTATTTTTTTTTCGTCATGTTTTGTTTAAAAAAAAATTTTATTTTGAGTTTCTTTCAGTTTTTTCATTTTGCCTTGCCAGCTGGTTTGACTGAAATCACCTGTATCTTGTGTTTTTTGTGATTTGTGATAGGACATTGCTATATGAATTAAATTTGGTGAAAATTAGCTTGTCTATGTTTGACTCGTTCTTTATTTGGCATAAGTCACCATAATCAACACTTTAGTCGGGTGAATGATTTAGATAATAGTCAAAATGGAGAATTAAAATACCTTACCCTTTCATTGTTCTTAGTTGCAAATCCTAATTGAGTCTATGTTTGGGGGAGGTTGAGCCTCGAGGATGTTAACGAGGTTGGTGTGGATTCCATGCATGTTGAAGATTTGTGTGGAGTGTTTTTAGCTAACCAATTGAAGCTAGGCAATGACTAGATGCTGGTAATCTCATCCCTACTTTTAAGTCTTGCACAGATTAGGCCCGGAAAAAAAAACTAATGCCTTCGATGTGTCTTTACCACTCTTCAAAGCTTGTGTGGCTCGAGCAAGTAAGTCTTTAGGGGTCTTTCAAACCTGGTGCCCTGGGTCAACTGAACCGGGAGTCATCGGGCCAAAGCTCACTAAAGGGTCATATAGAAAGCCCAGTGAAGAAGTAGATTGCACATAAGACATATGAGGCTATGAAAAAAAAGAGAGAAGAAAGCAAATCTCAATAATAAAAAAAAAGAAAAAAAAGCGCCAGAGAAAGATTCTGGCTTGTAAAAAAAAAAGATTGAATGGTAGAAGAATAACTGCAATGGTAGGCTTCAATTTTTGGGGATGTAGATTGCTAGTAAGTTTGACTGTCTGGTGGATAGTGGGAAAGTCGAGGCCCTTAAAAATTGGGAGAATCGACATTGACTAAGCTAGTATTTTTGTGGTAAGATTTGAACCAACTTGATACTTCCTTGAGAGATGAGAGATTTAAACCTTTAAGCATATATCCCTATGGAAAAAAGAGGTAGTGAGAGAGGAAAAAATAATAAGTTTGGGGGATGTGTGCCTTTTATGAGAGGGTGAGAATATATTTGACTATTATGGTTTGGGAAAGCCCGACCAAAGTGTATGATGGTGGGTGTGACTATACCCATTCCCTAGTCAAGCATTGGATGAGTTCACTGTTGGTGGCAATGTTCTGTGACAGTCATAAATGACATAGGGTAGGATGTTGGCAAGTTTTTATTTTATGTTTTATGTGTTTAATTTTATTTTGTGTGTTTAATGTAATTGGTTAAATTTCTTGCTCGGGACAATCAAGGGTTAAGTTTGGGGGAGTTTGATAAGTGTATTTTATATGTAAAAATACTTCTCTTAACTTAAGCAATTCTATATGAAATCGAGCAGATTTTTACCTAATTTGTATGGATATAGTTCATATAGGTGAAAAGCTCAAATTGGAGTGATATTAAATGAAAAGGATGATTTTTGAACCAAATTGAGACTTTACATTCAAGATATAGCATCAAGGTGTGATGGCTTGAGAGTTTGGGGTGAAAAGATCAATATCAACAAGTTTGAGGACTAGATTGCACTTTGGGAGAACTTAAAAGAGACTATTTGGGTCATAATTGAAGAGTTTGAGGACCTTTGTGAAGCATTCGAGAAGTTTTGGACTTGTATAAATGAAGAAAAAAACTAAAAAGGACCATTGCTGAAAGAAAAAGTCAAATCAAGGACTGAATCGCGCGTGCTAAAAGTAGGGAGCTGGTGGGCGCTGCAAGCTAACTGCCCCTTACTCGCGGCCTAGCCAATTTCTCTGCTAGGCCGCGGCAAGCAAACCGCCCCCACCTACGGCCCGTATCAGGAGACGTCGTTTACGCGTTTTCGGGCCCTTTTTGACACATTCTAGGGTTCTAAGGCCCTCCGACTATAAAAGAACGAAAATCCTTCTGCAAAAGGAGGATTGATGATAGAAAATTATTCTTGAAGGCTAGGAGATTGGAGCAAAGGGCTTGGAGATTGAAGCCGGGGTTGCGTGAAGATTGAAGAACGGAGTTCTTTGTTTGGTGCAAACATTTTCTTCGTTATTCTTCGTCTTTTCTTTGCCAAAATCTGGTCATGTCTTCAAACCCTACGAATGCTTATGTTATGAATTCCTTTATTATGCATAACTAATTTTCCTTGTTGAGACAATCGATGAAGCAATAGACATGTTTTAATTGTGTTAATCACGTTCATGACTCTAATTGTTATTGCATGCTTATTTTCTATTGTGATATGTAATTACCTTTTATGAGTCTGATCAACTTGTAATTTCGTTAGTGAATCCTTGAGTAGACCGAGAGGTAAGTCACCAATTTAGCACTTCAATAGGAAACATAAATTGCATAGAAGATAGATATACTTTTATGATTTGTGTGACCATAGAAATGATTTTTTGTTAATTAGTGCACTCAACTAGGTTGAAATTCATATAAAGATATAGTGGGTTTACTTGGTTGGGTAGATTTGAATTTGCTTGAGAGAGGTTTTCAATTAGGCTTGTGAAACTGGTTGTGAGTACGTGATGGTGAATTGTCATGAGTGGGATTGCATAATTGGAACGCCTGTTTATTGTGAATTCGTGAGTCTCAATGTTTTCATTCATATATTTTCTAGTCCATAAATTTGAGTTCCTTCCTAGATTAAAATAGATAGAGCATTTCATTGTTCGTTTAAATATCCTCATTATTCTTTTACAAACTCTTAATTTCCTTATTCAATTGGTGTGAAATTGACTCAAGTGAAATAGGTGACAACGTTCCCTGTGGGATCGACATTCAAGACTCATCTAGTCCTATACTACTTGAACAGTATCGTGCACTTGCGATTTTGACTATCAATGGCCATGATTAAATTGATATTGAATGATATGAATGCGCGCTACGAGTAGTAGTTTAACTAGTGTAGAGCCCTCTTGTACATCTAAAAGTTTTGTGCATTGCATGTTTTTTCTTGAAAACGAATCTCTCAAATGAATGGTAAATTAAAAGGTTTTGTTATTTACTGAGTATTTTGTACTCATTCCCCTTTTCTACAATTTTGTATATGGTTGAAGGCATAATATTTGAAAAGCAAGCCACGAGTTGGAGTATGCCCGCGAATGGGAGTAGAGTTTTACATGTAGTGGAAACCGGCCTTTAAAGCTACTACGAGAATGCACTTTTTATGAGTTTCATTCCTTTTGTATTAATAAGTATACCCACCTCTCTAGAGAGAGATATATATATATATATATATTTGTGGCTCATGATATGTAAAATAAGATGAATGTGCAACTTTGTATTGGTTGGAAATTTACCTTTCAGAGTAAAGGCTTCCCAATGGCTTGTCTCAGCTATGTTAATCCATGAAATATAACTAATAACATAACTTCTTGTGTACTTGACATTTTATTGAAAACCTAGTTGAAATGATTCTTTAATATTAAACAACTTACTAGTTTAAGTAATTAACCTTATAGAATGTAAAACCATCTAACGCAAGAACAATTTGTTCATTTTGTACATCCCATCCCCGTTATTCGTATGAAAGCTTCCGCTATAGAATTTGTTAACCAATATAAGATATTCAAGAATATTGGATAATATTAGCGGGGGTGTGATAAGAGTGGTACCAAAGTTGCATTCCAAGGGCCACTACATGCATAATCTACTTCGCGCGAGGCATTCTCTAATCGGTTTGTAAGTAAATGATCATTTACTAAGATTATAAGTAATTCGTATGCCTTCTCTAGGTTTGTAAGGGTTATACTTATTAGACACATGGTAAAAAGGTAATATATCACTCTATTACCATGTTCAGTCCAAGTAATTTTCTTTTTCCATCCTCATCCCAATAAATTGGTGATCGACACCATCTGCCATACAGAGCTTCATAGGGAGCCATGCCAATCGTGGCCTGGAAACTGTTATTGTAGGCAAATTCCACTAATGGTAGGCGTTCATCCCATTTTCCACCTAGGTCCAACACACAAGCTCTCAACATGTCTTCCAACGTCTAGATAGTGCGCTCAGACTGTCTTTCTGTCAGAGGGTGATAGGCAGTGCTAAAGTTCAACTGGGTCCCTATGGCGGTTTGAAGACTTTTCCAGAATCTCGAGGTAAACCTCAGGTCCCTATCTGACACGATGGAAACCAGTACCCCATGTAGTCGCACAATCTCCTTAACATATACTTGGGCTAGTTGATTCACACTGAGACTCATCCGGACTGGTAAGAAATGAGCAAATTCTATGAGCCGATCTACAATCACTCAAATAGCATCGTAACCTCTTACTAATCTAGGTAGACCCACTACAAAGTCCATCGTAATCTTTTCCCATTTCCACTCAGGTATATCCAAAGGGTTAAGTAATCCTGATGGTCTCTGGTGCTCGGCTTTAACCTGTTGACATACCAAGCATCGAAATACAAACTTTGCAATATATTCTTTTATATTTCTCCACCAGAAAGAATCATGCAAGTCTCGATACATCTTTGTCCCAACTAGATGTGCTGCATAAGGAGCGGAATGGGCTTCAGTTAAAATTTCATTTCTAATTTGCTGATCTTGCGGAACACAGAGTCAACCCATAAACATGAGTGCTGAATCAGAAGCAATCTCAAATCTTGATCTCTGAGGAGTCCCCACTCCAGTACAGATCTTCTCCAAAAAGCTGTAATTTCTCTGAGCAGCTATAACTCGTTCCCTTAAGTCTGGCCTGACAATCAAATTTGCCAACCTGCCAGATCTTTAGGTTGATGGGGTTCGCACCTTAATCCTCAAATTCTGGAAATCCCGGATCAACTGGTCTTGCACTATTCCCAATGCTAATAAATGTCCAGCATTTTTTCTGCTTAATGCATCTGCAACAGCATTAGCTTTACCCGGATGGTAAAGAATATTGCAGTCATAATCTTTCACCAACTCAAGCCATCGACGTTGTCTCATGTTCAACTCCTTTTGAGTAAAGAAATATTTTAGACTCTTATGATCTGTGAAGATCTCGTATTTACTCCTATACAAATAGTGGCGCCAAATTTTCAAGACAAGCACTACTGCTTCAAGCTCTAAGTCATGAGTCGGATAATTCTACTCATATGGCTTTAGCTGTCTTGAAGCATAAGCTATCACCTTCCTGTGCTACATCAGTACACACCCCAACCCATGCTTGGAGGCGTCTGTGTAAATGACGACACCCTCAGTGTCTACATTGAAATTTAACTCCCTTTCTAGTCAACTGAGTCATAGGTCCTTGGAGAAACCCTCTATGAATCGTCGGTAATACCCAGCCAATCCTAGAAAGCTTCTTACATCTCGAGCGTTAGCAAGTATCGGCCAGTTTGTCACAGCTTCAACTTTAGAAGGATTAATTTCAATGCCTCTGTCCATGGCAATGTGGCCAAGAAATCCAACTTTCTCAAGCCAAAATTCACATTTCTTGAATTTGGCATACAACTTCTCTGCCCTCAATGTATCCAACACAATTCTCAAATGTTCCTCATGTAGTTTTGGATCCCTCGAGTAAACCTGTATGTCATTGATGAAGATGATGATGAATTTATCCAAATACTGGTGGAAAACTCAACTCATCAGGTCCATGAATGCTGCGAGGGTATTAGTAAGACCGAATGGCATTACTGTAAATTCATAGTGCCCGTATTGAGTTCGAAAAGCTATTTTTGGTATATCCGCTGGCTTGATCTTTAGCTGATGGTAACCAGATCTCAGATCAATTTTTGAAAACACAGCAGCACCCTTCAGCTGATCGAATAGATCACCAATCCTCGAAAGAGGATACCTATTATTTATTGTCAGCTTATTAAGTTCTCGGTAGTCGATGCACATTCTCATACTGCCATCCTTTTTCTTGACAAACAATACAGGAGCTCCCCATGGGGAAACACTTGGCCTGATAAAACCCTTCTATAGCAATTCCTCCAACTTGATTTTTAATTCCTGCAATTCCTTAGGTGCCATACAGTACGGAGCCTTAGAAACTGGTGTTGCTTTAGGTACTAGCTCAATTGAAAACTCAAGCTGCCTACCTGGTGGGAGGCCAGGTAGATCCTCAGGAAATACTTCCGATCTTATTCACAGACAATCGGCACACAGTCAAAGGTGATCTCTTCAGATAGTCCACCCTGCAAACTAACCAGGTACCCTTGATAACCGTCTTTTGCCAGAAGTTTCTCTGCTTGCATGGCTGAAATAAGGCGGGAGAGTGCCTTCACTTTCGAGCCACAAAACCTAAATACATCCTCCCCATTTTTCTGGAATGCCACTTCTTTCTCACGGCACAAGATAGTAGCACGATTATTACTTAGCTAGTCCATGCGCAAGATGATGTCAAAGTCTTTCATCTCAATCACATTCAGGTCTGCTTTTAGTACTAACCCATCAAAGTCAATTGGTACATCCGACGCCACCCTATCAGTATTGATGGTTCCACCTAATGGTATACTAACCTCCAGAGTACTATCCACTTTCTTGCCTACTAATTTCAATCTAGCTAGGCATAAAACTGAGATAAAGGAGTGTGTGGCACTTGAATCTATCAGGACATATACAGGAATACTAGAGACAGACAATATACATGGTATCATATTATGGTTGCCATCTTAGGAATTTCTTAACTCTTAAGATTAAATAAGGCATATACAGGAATACATAAAATTAATTAGTATACCTGTAACCACATTAGCATCGTTAACAGCATCCTCATGCATCATGGCAAACACTCGTGCCTTTCCTTTCTTAGCCTGCTCCACATTCTTCTTCTGATCACTGCTCTGAGCAGGTGCATTTGTGCAGTTTGATGCAAAATGGCTTAGCTAATTGAACTTGTGGCAGACTCCCTTGCCCCATAAGCATTCTCCCTTGTGCATCTTTTTACAATTAGGACATGGAGGAAAAGTATTACCAGGCTGTCTCCCAATGGTCTGAGTGTTTGGCTTCTTGGTTGGTACATAATTCTTGTTTTGATTCAGAGACTGTCTGTGCCACTTTCTCTTGCCCTAATTTTGTTGGTTTCCTCTGTTCCCCTGTCTACTGGATCGTGGACCAGAATAAGCCACAGTCTGGGCCATTCTCACAACTTAATCGTAGGTGGGTAAAGAGTGAGAGCACACAATCTGGCGGATATCTGGGCGTGGCCTCTCTCAAACCTCCTGGCCTTCATGGCCTTAGTGCTTGCCAAGTGCAGGGCATAGCAGGAGAGTTCCTCAAACTTTCTCTCATAATCAGTGATGTCCAAATCTCCTTATCTCAGGTTTAGAAACTCAGACTCCTTATGATCTCGCAGGGCCTGTGGAATGTATTTGTCGATCAAACCGGTCTTAAATTGTTTGCAAGTCAAGTTCCTCTACACCTCCAGAGCCCTGGTCCTGCAGACAAAGTCCCACCAATGGCCGGCATGACCCTCCAACATAAACTCAGCACACAGATCCTTCTAATCGTCAGGGCATGAGATATGTCAGAATATTTTCTCCAGGGATCTAAGCCACTCCTCTACGGCTAAGGGGTCATTGCTGTCCCTCAAACATGGGTGGTCTACACTTGCGAAATTGTTCAACCATAGACATAGCTGGGGCCACTAGTGCAGCAGGTGCATTCTGTCTCTGCTCCAGTACTGCCTTGAGTAACTCCCTGATTATGCTATTCTGAGACTCGCCTCGTGGCATTTTCTTTACATCACAAGGCAAACATCAAATTTATTTTACTTGCAATTCATAGCACAAAACATATATAGTCATAAATAGTTCGATAGTGGAAGGGAAAAGAAACATGCTTTCATTAACATTTAAAGTCCTTCAATGAGGAGTACAAAAGTCAAGATAATATCTTAAGTCTGTTGATGCCAAATTCCGCCTTCAGCTCAACAAACGATATTTGTATTGCGGGAATTCACGTAATGATCGATATGAGCGATAAAAGAAAGAAGAATTCAGAATCTCCCTTATAGATGGGTGGATATAAGGTTTATAAGCCAATGAGAGTGAGGATTTTGGGTGTCGAGCCCCTCCTCATTTCTATTTGCTTATACTTATAATGCATCATTGCCCCTTGCTTGGGAGTGATGATTACAAACATTTATTATGGTCCTACATGCGTGACACAAAGGTCGAATTGACCGAGAATAGATCCCTCCTTTTTGACTATTAGTTGTTTGAGTCGTGTATGACATAAGTTATTGCCATATTGTACTCAATATGGGGGTCCTATCAATTGTCAGGGATAAGGTTCTTCACATGGGCTCCCAAGCGTCGGCAGAGTTAGCATGCTCGTTACATTAGTTGGATCGTGACTTTTGGCTGAGGTACCTGTGAGCTCATTGGCGAGGTGCCTGTATGCCCTAGGCCGCGAGGGGGACAAAATAAGACTATCGTTGAGGTCGCTAAACTGAGTCGCTACATATGGCTATCGACAGGTATTCAGGTCGCCGGGTTAGGCGAGGCGCTTGGGGCCTACTCCCAAGACCCAGTGACCATTGACATTCGACCTGGGTAGACTATCGACGATCTGATGAATACAAAATGCCCCCTCAAGGTCGCTGTTCGTGATGCCAAAGATCGGCGACCTTGTAAATGTGCAGGCAGTTTACCCAGAACTTTTACCGCTTAAAATCTACCCTTTTGAATTTCAAAATTAATTCTCCTTTCCATGTGGACGCCGCTTAAAGGAGTGGCGTGTTCTAGGGAATCCGCAAGCATAATCATTAAATTGATTGGTGCCTTTTCGCTTTTCGAAGAAACGTGCTGCCATCAAGCTGCATTTCCTCCTCCTTTTTAAATCCTTCATCCCGCTTCTGTTTCCTCTTTCATTTCTCATCTGTCTTGACTCAAGAATCCTTTGTTCAAAGGCTTTCATAGAACTTTGCTTCCTCAGGTAATTTTCCTTCATTATTCTGGGGCTTTTGGATAACTTTCGGGATGAATCAGTATGACGAGCAAAGGAGAAGAGATCTCTTGAGTTGGCGCTGAATGCTCTGGTAGTGGAGAAATGGATTTGGGGATTAGGCTACCTTGGTAGAGAGCGCGAATGATGAGGTGGAGGCGGAGCAAGTTCAAGCAGACAGCCTCCGGCGGCGGCGCCCATGGAAGAGGATTTATAGTGGGCGGCTAAAGATATTCCCTCTCAAGTGACAGAGGAGGACCTGTGCGTCATCTATCGCCATTGCAACGTGCCAGATAACATTGATTTCTGGGTCGTCTACGAGGTAAAGAGGGCCAATAACCCGCCGAGGGGTGTGTAGCCGTGAACACGAAGATGTTCGAAGCCGGGTTCAGAGTTCCTCTCCCCAGACCTGTGACCAGATTGTTGCAGTTTTGGGGGCTTGTTCCTACACAGATCCCACCAATTGGGTGGAGGCCTATCATAAGGTCCCTTTCTTTATGGTAGTGCAGGGGCTGGGGGTATCCCAACCCTGAGGATTTTGATTCCTATTATACGTTGAAGTCCTCGCCTTCAGGAGGTAAAGGCTGGTACTACTTGTCAGTACGCCAAAAATTAGGCGGTCAGTGCCTTTGGGGCAACTTGGTGAAGGGGATGTGGGAGTCCGTCTCGGACTGGAAGGAAAATTGATTTTGGGTAGGAGGCAATTGGAGGACCCCACCAAGCCCGGACCATCAGGATACAAATATGGCAACGAGCTTTATGAAAATCAGTGAGTAGCTACCGACTAGCGCTTCTCTGGGGCTACTGAGCTAATATTTAATTTCTTTCTTTTCTTTTTAAGGGGAAGACATGCCACAATTGATATCTCTGATTTTTTGTAAACGAGCCGAGGAGGTCACGAAGTTGGAGAAAGAAGATCACCACACCAGAGACCTTACCAACAAGGACTCTCTGATTGAGGCCGGACTATCAGCGCCCACGTCAAAACGTCACACCAGTTCTCCTCCTCCAGGTAAGTTGAAATTTTATCGTGAACTCATTTCTGATGGTGTGGTGGCCAGATGCTAACATCATTTCTTCCTTCTTCAGGCAAGAAGGTTCACCAAGAAAAGACCCAGAGAATGAGGCCGTTCGAGGAGGTCAACGTTGCACTGGAGAAGAAGGAGCAGAGGAAACATCAGCGAGAGAAGGCGGCAGGGAAGAGGGTCGTGCCTGCCACTGATCTGGTTGTGGCGGACCCCCAATGAAGTGCCAGAGGGTCGAGCCTTCTCTTAATCCTCTAGGCTCCTCTTCTAATTCTTTACCCCCAGTTTCGGCGTCGGGCGGTGAGGAGTTGTCGACTCGGGGAAAAGGAAAACTGGACCTATTTGCAAACGATCTGTTCCTCCCGGTTCAGCAGAATAGGCGGGCTATCCTAGAGAAGGCCAAAGATAAAAGGCCCAAGGCTCTGCTCTGTTTCAACCTCGCCAAGAGGCCGCTAGAGAAGCCGGTGGAGGGATTGCCTGGGAACGTTACCGACGCGATGAGCGACGTGGCCTGGGGCTGGTCAAAGAAGTGGGAGAATTATGCGGCTTCCATGTCCCTCTTGGAAATTCATCCGGCGAGGGCCGTCATGGAGGGCCGTTCAGCCATGAATATGACTTGGCTTTCCTTCAGGAGCAAGTCGCCAGACTCAGGCAAGATTACGGCTATGAAAGCTCAGATGATGAAGGTAATGAGGCTGTGCTCCCGCTGGCGAGGAGGTTGAGGTTCCTACTTCAGAAGACCAGGCCTGATTCCCCCATTTTCTTTGTTGCCCGAGCTCGCATTGTAAAACCTTTTTTTACATGAATGAAGAAGGTTTCTTTCTACATAACTTTCTATTCGCTTGCACAATTTTGTCACTTTATTGTTTTTTAGAATTACTCCTACAATCCTAAGACCAAAGTGTTAGGGCGCTTAACCAGAAGCTCATCCTAGTTTAGGTCGTGGATCATAAGTCTGAGTGGTGGTATGTACAAGTGTCGGGCCGCTGAACTATAAATAGGTTTCAGTTCTAGTCATGTGACCAATTTCTCAAATGCTAGGTCGCTAGCCAAACGCTTGGTTCGCTTTGTTCGCTGACCCGCTAACTTGGATGTGAGGTCGCTGACGTACAAGTTAAACCTTTGTGGACAAGTGTTAGGTTGCGAAACTTTACTTGGTCATAGGTTTATCTTTCATGGGGCCACAGAGAAGTAAGGATGCAAATGTTAAACAAACTAGACAATTGTTAAAGTTGATACCTGATTATTGATAATACTTCTTCAGATGCTCCACATTCCAGGGATGCATTAGTTCATCTTCGTACATATCTTTGAGCTCATATGCCCCATTTGACAGGACTCGCCAGACTCGATAGGGACCTTCCCAGCTGGGGCCCAAGGTCCCAGAAGCTGGCTCTCTAGAAGAGAGGAGGACTTTGCGCAGGACTAGGTCACCAGCATCAAACCGGCGGGCTCTGACCTTTGCGTTATAGAATCTGGCACATTTTTGTTTATATGCCACATTTCTAATGTATGAGAATTCTCTTTTTTCCGCTATAAGGTCGAGCTTGCAAGCGAGGAGTTTATCGTTCTTTGCCTCATTGTAGTGGGCCACTCTGAAGGTGGGGACCTCCAACTCAATGGGGATCATGGCTTCAGTCCTGTGCGTGAGAGAGAAAGGGGTTTTCCCAGTTGCCGTTTGTCAGGTAGTTCGATAAGACCACAAAACCACAGAGAGCTCTTCAGCCCAGTCCTCCTTCAAAGCTTTGAGACATCTTTTCAGTCTTTGCTGATAATCTTGTTGACAGCCTCAACCTTGTCCATTAGCCCACAGGTGATGGGGCGTAGAATAAAAATTTTTAATGCCCAATTCTTCGCAAAATGATCTGAATCTCGCATTATCAAATTGTTTGCCGTTGTCCATGATTATAACGTTTGGGACTCCAAATCTGCAAACGATTGATTTCCAGATGAAACTTGTCATCTTTCATTCCGTGATGGTGGTGAGGGCTTTGGCTTCGACTCACTTTGTAAAGTAATCAACAGCAACAATGGCGAGCTGGGTTGCTCCTCTGCCTTTTGGGAGCGGGCGGATGAGATCAATCCCCCACTTGGTGAAGGGCCATGGTCCTATGACTGAGGTAAACTGTTCTGGGGGAAATCGATCACTTCCTTTTGGACACTTGGCCAGAAGTATCCTTGTCTTAGGATTTTATGTGCAAGAGCCACCCCGCCTGAGTGATTACCATAGGCTCCGGAGCGTATTTCTTCTAAAACAACTCGCGCCTCAGCGGGGCCCAGACACCTTAGTAGAGGTTCGGCGAAACTTCTCTTGTATAGCTTTCCATCGATTAGCGAGAATCTGACAGCCCGATGTCTCAGCTTTCTAGCCTCCATGTCCGGGGGCATTCCCTCTTTTAAGAATTACATGATAGGGTCCATCCAGTTATTTGTGGGGCTAACTTCTGTTGTTATCTTCGCTTTGTCAATGGACGAGGTCGCTAACTTGCCAATTGGGATGCTGCTCAGCTAGATTGCCCCCTGCTGGTTGATAACTTAGCCAAAGTGTCAGCATGGCTATTTTCAGCTCTCGGAATTCTCGTGATCTCGAAGTGGTCCAGGTCTTTTAGCTCTACCATAAGTCTGCGCTGGTATCGGGAAAGCTTTTCGTCCCGCACTTCATAGATACCGCTCATTTAGCTTACCACAAGCTGAGAATTGCTTGTGATGATGAGTCCTTGATACCCATTGATTTTGCCATGGCCACCCGACCAGGACAGCTTCATATTCAGCTTTGTTATTTGTCGTGGGGAAACCAAATCTAATAGCCTGACAATAATAATTCCCTGTGGTACTGACAATGACAATCCCAGCTCCAGAGCCGTGGCTCATGGAGGAACTGTCGGTGTATAGTTCCCAAGTTGGGAGGCTGATGTCACTGAGGTCGGGCTCAGTGGGAGTGAGCTCAGCTATGAAGTCGGCTAGGGCCTGTCCCTTGATGGCGGTCCGCAGTTTATAGTTGATGTCATACTGGCTGAGTTCTATCGACCATTTGACCAAGCGACCTAATAGGTTGGGTTTTTGAAGAACCTGCCTTAAAGGAGCGCTCGTGAGGACATCGATGGTGTGCTCAAGGAAGTAAGGTTGGAGTTTTTTGGAAGCGATTACGAGAGCATAGGCGAGCTTCTCCATGGAAGGATATCTGAGCTCCGCAATGTGCAAGGCGTGGCTTACATAATAAACTAGGAGCTGAAGTTGTCCTTCTGTTCTGATTAAGACCGCGCTGATTGAGGAATCTGAGACGGCCAGATACAGACACAACGTTTCCCCTAGTAGAGGTTTGGACATCAAAGGGGGGATGAGAGGTGTTCTTTCAACTTAGTGAAAGTGGTTTGGCACTCCTCTGTCCACGTGAATTTCTTAGGTTTTTTAATGGTTCCGAAGTAAGGTTTGCATTGTTCATAGATCACGACACGAAACGACTCAGCGCGATGATTCGCCCTGTGAAGCGTTGGACCTCTTTCACTGGTTTAGGGGGTTCCATGTCAAGAATTGCCTTCACTTCTTTTGATTGACTATATAACCCAAGAATTTTCTAGAAGACACTCCGAAGGAACACTTCTTGGGGTTGAGCTTCATCTTGTAGCATCTGAGGACCTAAAACATTTGGGAGAGGTCCTCGATATGGTGCTCTGCTTGAAGGCTTTTGACGAACATATCATTGATGTAAACCTCCGTAGTCCTGCTGTGTTGGTCCTTGAACATGGAGTTTACCAGCCACTAACAAGTGCCCCAGCATTTTTCAATTTGAATGACATCATCTTGTAACAGTAAAGCCCTCGATCAGTGATGAATGATGTGTGCTCCTCGTCAGGTGGGCGCATTGGGATTTGGTGGTAACCGGAGTAGGCGTCCATGAAGCTCAACAGCTCGTGGCCAGCCATAGCGTCTGCGTCAATTCTGGGCAATAGGAAGCTATCCTTGGGACATGCTTTGTTTAGGTCCATTTCTTAACCAGGACCGGATTGCCTACCCACTAAGGATACAGTGCTTCCTTTATGAACTTGTTTCCTTGTAGCTTGTCCACCTCTTTGGCCAAGGCCTCGTGCCTTTCCCCATTGAGAGGGCGTCTTTTTTGTTTTACCGGTTTGGCCTTAGGATCGACATTGAGTTTTTGGATCGATTCCCTCCATATCCATATGGACCCACGCGAAAACGTCTAGATTTTGTTCCAAGAATAGGATGAGCTGGGTTCTCATTGGCTCTTTTAGCTCATCCCCAATTCTAAGTTCAACCTCCAGCCTTATATCACGCAGCTTTATCATTTCAAACTTATCACCCGGGCTGGCCTGCAAACCGGGGTGCTAGCCCTTAGGTTAGGAGTGAGAATTTCCAGGAGAGGTCTTATACTTGTGACATGCTTCTAGATCGGCTCAGGGGAGGTTGATTAGCTTCCACGTATGACAGCAGTCTCCTGGTGGGTCAAGAATTCCATAGTGAGATGGAATATGGAAGTCATGGCCCTAAGCTCATACAAGATGGGTCGTCCCAATATGGCATTGTAACCCGAGGGCGTGTCTACTACGAAGAAGTCCGCGAGGATTCTTGTAGTGTACGTTTCGTCCCCTATTTTCACAGGGAACGTGACCTGATACTTAGCCTCCACCTGGGCCCCGGTGAAGCCTTGGAGCTTAGCCCCACAAGGCTTGACGACCTTTTGGTCGATCGGCATTCATTTGAAAGATTTCCAGTAGATGACGTTCACAGTGCTACCGCTGTCCACTAAAGTCTTGTGGATTTTGACACCTGGGACTGTCATGGAAGTAGTTAAGGCGCTCACGTGGGGATTAAGCTAACTGCTGGAATCTGTGTTGTGTGTGGATAACAAATCCAGGTGAGTGATAACAAATCCAGGCTTTACTCATGGGACCTCGCCTCTGTCCACCAGAACCCTCTGCATCAAGGGCCCCGCTACTGAGCATACTACCTCAGTGGAAGGTTAGTTCTGGTGAGCTCGGGCTTCGAGGTCCGCTAAGGGACGAACTCGCGTGTCTAGTCTTTAGCAACTTGTTATGTGTTCGCCCAAGTATCCTCGCCCCGTCAGCCACTCAATCTCACGCTTTAGATGCCTACAATCGTCTGTATTCTGTCCCACGGCCTTGTGATGCCTACAGTACTTTGATTGGTCCGCGTTCTTTGTCGGCCTTTTTATAGGCTTTGGCTTAAGCAGGATTGGGTCTCCATTCATGAGGTTGAATAAATATTCCGCAGACTCATTGAAGACGGTGACCGACCAGTTGGGGCTAACGGTCCTTGATCTCCCGTTCGGTTAGAAAGTTCTCCTCTAAAGTCGTCCGGTTGCTTCCTTATTGAACCCAGCTGGTGGGCCTGTGGAAGGATAGGCTGGTTACCACAGGGAACTTGCCGAAGAGGGCTTGATCTTTGTCTATACGGATGAGTGGGCATTGAGCCCTTCCCTTTTTGTGAGTGGTCGTCTGGCCGAGGAGGCCTAGGCGATCTCGACCTTTTCGGGTCTTGGGTGGGTCATGAGGCCAATTTAGTGTGAGTATGGTTCCCAGCCGCATCTTTAAGGGAATTTGTAGAGGCCTCCGCCCTGGTAACCTGCTAGCTGAACAGCCTCCCTTGATGTGCTTTCCTGGGGAGTCCACGCTCGTAGTGGGTATCTCACCACCCTGTCTGGACATGAATGGACTGTGCTACTATAATCGTTACACTTCTTTGGAAAGGGCCCTATTCTGTTGCCAGGAGGTTTCGGTCGCAGGAGACGGCTGTGAGGGACTGGTACTGGCGAGGTCCTGGTCCTTGCGGGAGCCGGGAGGCAGTTCGACATTACTGGATCTTGTCTCTTGACTCTCTAGCTGTCTTTTACCCGAGGTTAGATTTCACAAGAAATCTGATTCACATGGCTTTCTGTAAGAGTCCCTACAGACGGCGCCAATTTGTTGATGCCAAATTCCGCCTTCAGCTCAACAAACGATATTTGTATTTGTGGGAATTCACGTAATGATCGATATGAGCAATAAAACAAAGAAGAATTCAGAATCTCCCTTATAGATGGGTGGATATAAGGTTTATAAGACAGGGAGAATGAGGATTTTGGGTGTCGAACCCCTTCTCATTTATGTTTGCTTATACTCATAGTGCACCATTGCCCCTTGCTTGGGAGTGATGATTACTAACATTTATTGCGGTCCCACATGCATGACACAAAGGTCTAATCGACCGAGAATAAATCCCCTCCTTTTTGACTATCGGTTGTCTGAGTCGCGTATGGCATAAGTTATTGCCATATTGTACTCGATATGGGGGTCCCATCAACTGTCAAGGATAAGGTTCTTCACATGGGCTCCCAAGCGTCCACAAAGTTAGCGTGTCCATTACATTGGTTGGATCGCAACTTTTGGCTGAGGCACCTATGAGCTCGTTGGCAAGCTGCCTGTATGCCCTAGGCCGCGAAAGGGACAAAATAAGACTATCTTTGAGGTCGCTGAATTGAGTCGCTACATATGGCTATCCAAGACCCAGTGACCACTGACCTTCGACCTGGGTTGACTATCCGTGATCTGATGAATACAAAGTCAACTAGCTTAACTTGAGATTTAAAGATAACCATTGATGCTGATACAACTCTCATTACTACTCTTCCAACTACCTGCTCTACTCATCAAGCTAACCCCCAAATCCTAGTGGTGGAGTGCTAGGGTGTACTCAGGTATACCGGGTGCATATGAGGAAGGTCTATATACCCTAGACTCAACATCAGGTACAACTCGGTCCAACTCCAACTCTATCTCCATAGGCTCCTCCTCTGGCAATGGAGCATGCACTGGCTCTGGTGGAAAGAGCCTCCCTGAACTCATCACAAGCTCATCACAGAATGTCGGGAAATCAACATCTACTTCCCGACTCCTCCTTAGATCTTCAAAAAACTCAGAAATCAGTGACTATCTGCCCTCAGGAAATATGGAGATCAGGTGGCCAATAGAGGTCGCATCGTCAGTAGGCAAGTCACAGGATAAGGCATCATGGCGTGCCATACGGTAAGCCAAAATATTCTCTGACATAGTCCTAACTAGATCAAACTCAAATGACAAGTATCTACCCCAAACAGCAAAAACCCTCTCGCGCATACCTCTAGTCTGAACCATGTCTGAAAATTCGCTATCAAAGTCCAGTCAAGTAAATTTCTCATTATCTCTAGTAAGTTCCCAAGGACTAAAACGAATAAGGAAATAGAATGTAAAATCACTTCTTGATTATCCTCACTCAATTTATCTACAAGTATGCCCAATTATGCTCGACTTGGTTATTTCTCAAATAGGGTACGATATCTTTCTCGTCTCAATAATTCATAAAAATATATTTCCAACATGTACCAAAATTTCTCAACATAAACATTTTCTCAAAATAAATATCTTTATTTACCTTCAGAGTAAGCGGAGAGAGCGATGGCAATGGTAATGGCAAATTCGAAAATAAAGTTTTTTTTGAAAAGAAAATTCATTAAACAAATTTCTGCGGGTCTACAGAAACGTCGACCATTTTCTCTGATACCAAGCTGTAACGCCCCAGGTTCTGGTGCCCGAGACGTCAATAAATTTTTCTCTCTTTTAGATAAAATAAATAAAAAGAATCAAAAGTGGATATAAAGAGGAAAATATCTTGATTCAAAAGTGATAATATAAAATAATTTGTCAGTGATAGTCAACTGTTTCACACGATATCAAAAGTTTTCCAAGTACTCAAACAAAGTTCAAGTCATTCAAAATAAAGCTAGTTTAATTTATTTTGAAAGCCATCATTGCTCAAGGCGTCTCCTCCAACTCCAAATCTGCGAAATATTAATTTTGAAAGAGATGAGTATTTCATAGAAATACTCAGTAGACTCAGTGCAATATTAACTAATTTATACTATAAATATACATATAAAAATGCAATTCACATTTGATAAGTCTCAAATAGTCTTTACTCGAAAACAAGCATCGTATGGTAAATGCAGGTTTCCGACTTTTGTCTCATGCCCTAAGGCATATAAAATACTAGCGCACATAGTAACCTCATAGCATGCATGCAAAAATCTATGCATAGCAATAAAGCATATGCAAAAGTCTCGTCTCATCTCATCTCAGGTATAAAGCAAATAAGCTCATGCAAATAACTTTTAAGAACATAACTCACAGCTCCATATGAAATTCATAGAACAACCAATTAATATTAGCGCTATTTGTGAGAAAATATCTTTAGAGAAGAGTCTACCTCAAAATTCCACCGAGTCGAGCTAATGGGCAAGGCTTACTCACTTTATTCTTCACTCATCGCCTATAAAAGAATATAAAATTCAAATTAGAATTTTTGGTGAAATGAGCTATTTATAAAAGAAATTATTTTTAAACAAAGTTATAGTAAAATAATTGTATGAAATGCTTAAGGGTGTAGTGCCTAATGTGATTAATACCCAAAAGTTAAGGAAAACTAGGAAATCAAGGATTAACCAAAATTTGGGTATAAAATAAATGAGTTTATTTAAACTAATTTAGAAATCCTTAAAAATTCAATAAATCCAAAAATTAGAATTTAAATAGCTAAAGTCATTAAATCTCATATTTAATGAAAAATAGGGTTTTAATTAAAAATAAGTATAAACTAATTTATGGGTTTAAATGAATAAAGTCCAAACATAAACTAAAATTAAAATCTTATAAACTTTCAAGGCTAATTTGGAAAAACCCCAAAATGAGGGACTAAATTAATTGAGAATAAAAGTTTATAGGCTAAAATAAACAAAATGCAAGTTTATGGGCCCATGCGAAAGGAATCAAAAGTTTGAGGGCCAAAAGTAACCAAATCAGAAGTTTTTATACTAAAATGAAATAGAAAGTTTAGGGCTTAAATGAAATGGCTTAAAACATTGGGACTGAAATTTAAAAATCACAAACATATAATATTTGCTCTCAAACTCCCTCGGCCATTCGAAGGAGCAAAGAGCAACACGGGAGGGGAGGGTCGCCGGATTCTCACTTCCTACACCGGTGAAGCCGCGCTGGACACGGCGCTCGGCCCCCAGCGCGACGCCCTCGGCCGTAAGGGCGATTTTTGGGGCGCAAGCACGGTGGAGAGGGGGCAAAACCGAGCTGAAACAATTTGGGATTTACCCCTTGATTCGAAAAATAGACCAAAATCTCTATGCAAATGTGAAGGTAAGGGCTTGGGCTTGGTTTGTGAAGTGGGTGAAGTTCTGGTGGTCAAAAGGGCGGTTGTGTTGTGGGGGCAGTGGCGGTCGGTGGTGGCCGAGGTGGTGGTGCACGGTTGTGTTGGTGTTGGTGTATGGTAGTGGGTGAAGCTGCCAAGAGTGTGGTTCCATTTTCTTTCATTGCTCATTGCTTGAAAATGAATGTGTCAATGTTGAAGCTTGAGGAACACATCAGTGTGTATATTTGGGATGGATATGAAGCTTTCCATTAAATCCTCTTTGTGTGCATGAAAGAATGAAAGAATTTGAAAGGCATAAAAAATTGTCTTGGTTTGTATAGAAGGTAGTGTGTGTGTGTGTGTGTGTGTGAAGGTGTATTGCTGAATATATGAAGGTAATTGAAATGAAAATGGTGGTGAATGTTTTGTAAAGTTTTTCTCAAGATCGGAGAAAGAGGGATGGACGTTTGAGAAGAGAGGAAACCTTGGTCTTGTGGCTGTTGGATCAAATGGTGAGTTGCAAGAGGTGAAGAAGTGGAATATATATATTGCACAATTTTGGCATAGGGCTACATTAGATGAGAGTTGAATGGGAGACTACTATTTGTGGAATTGTTTTTGAATTCTTGGGTCTAATTGAGTTAAATGGGTGAAGGTCCTATGTGTTAAAAGTTTATCCAACAACAAAATACTTAATGAAAGTATCTATACACACACACCCACACACACATATATATACATATTTATAAATACTCTAAATTGTTAAATCACTAAACAATTTATAAAATATTGATTATACTAACTTGTTTAAATAGTTAATTAAATGGTAATTAAATAAATAAATTCTTGTTTAAAATAAATCCTTATTATTATGTATAATTAATTTAGGTTAAAGAATTAAATTCGAAGAAATTAATAGCGACGCGACTTAAAATTTTGAAATTGTAAAATTTATAGTCTTAAAGTTTTCGGTCGCTACACCTAAACTGCCGAGAATGTTACCTAAAATTGCCATTCATCGTGTGGTTCTTTGAACTATTGAAAAACTCTTGAAATAATATCTTTTCAGTTCCCGCTAGAAAAGACCATACCCTCTTGAAAATCCATTCAAGTAAATTGATTGAATCCCTTGTTTTCTTTTGCTCAAACCATTATTCATTTTGTATTTCTTGCCTAAAAATCTTATTTCCTTGAATATCACATTTTTGCTTTTAACTGATTGAATTAGAATATGGTTATTAACAGCGTGTTGCTATTTTGACAATAATTACTTGAATGGCAAGATTTCAAGTTTCTTACTCAAATGACACTCAAAGTAAGAATGGAGTTAATAACTAATATGATCTAAAACATTACAACCTAAATGTAGGATCATATTAAGTAGAAGGACTCTGAATAACATGAATCAAAGTATAATGACTTACTTACAAGATAACAAAAAGTATAAGAATTTCATGGGCAATAAACGAGTGAACCACGTTAAGCAACATCGCTCTTGAAATATACGGTGCCCAATATGCCACTTGTCCTCATGTGATTGGTGGAACTCAAGAATTAATTAAAAACAACTAAATTCGACAACTATAAATAGGGAGAAGGATGTAAAGATTTCCTCAATCTCCTATCCACCATCTCTCCCTCCCTCTCTCTCCCTCTCCCTCTCTTTCCACATCGATATCTAGGCCAATTGTCTTGTTTCTTATTGGTGAACCTCAAACTCTTCATATATATATATATATATAGAGGAAATTTGTCCAAAAAATAGTAAGGATGAAAGAACGCTATGAAAAACTCACCAAAACACTTATTTGTCAGAATGGAAAACTGAAACAACACTTTGATTAAGGAATGCTAAGGTGCCGTGCTGTTTGTCTTTCTATTTTCTATTTTCATTCTGAAGAACATTTTCTATTTTCTGATTTTATTCTCTATTTTTTGATTTACTGAAAACTCGTTCTGTTTGTGTTGCTTTAAAATTGATTTTCAGAATGGAAAACTGGAAAACACGTTCTGTTTGACATTTTCTGAAAAAATTTTGTTCACAAAACATACTATAGAAATACAACTCTACATCTATTTCCGTAATGATATGTAACCAATTGCTTATGTTACCTTCTATTTCAAATTTAAACATGTTGAACAAAATATATACTCTCATTATATATCAAGTAAGCTATAAATTTTTAATCTTACTAATAAATATTATTATTAATCACGTTTGCCGCCATCCGAGAAATATACTTAGAAGTTTTGTTTCGTAGTTAAGGCATATAAATAGCAATAATTGCACTTAATTAAAATAGTAACACATAGAGTTTAGACTCTAACAAAATCAAACATCAAAGTCATAATGTCTATGTTGATAAATACTAAATCCATGTAAATAAAATAATAGTGTCACATATATTTTATGGCTGACAAAATGAATTTACAAAGTCATGCCATCCTTGAGTACTCATTCCACATTTGAGTAGCAATCTTATCCCACACCTGACCCATTTGAGCTGTTTGACTTGAATTAAATTATATTGGTTCAGAATCTTGACTCGGCTCGAACTCATCATCAAGAGTCATATTCTCTGTAGAATATTCCGTAAACAACTGGTCTAATTCATTCTCTGAGCGTATGAAATTATGTATCGTGCAACAACCAGTTGGGATATGTCACTGCCTAATTAGGGAGATCGGAAGAGCTTCAAGATTGGAAACCTGGCCTTCAACACTCCAATGCTCCGCTCGATTATGTTACGACATGAAGAGTGTCTATAATTGCATAACTCTTCCTTTCCCTGTAGACATCTTCTCCTAGCATAATCACGTAAATGATATCTACGTCCTCTATACGGGGCAAGAAAACCAAGTATGTTGGGCTAACCAACATCAACCAAGTACCATTCATCTATAGAAGGAAATGATATTAGTTAACATATATGAAAAAAGTATCATTACGTAAAAAACCAAAAAATAATATAATATACCTCTGTTTGGCATTGGAAATTGATTAGAGTTGTTAGTAACAGTGTCCATGAAAACTCGAGAATCATTGGTTGTACCTTCCCATCCAGCATGGACATATGTAAACATCATATCGAAATCGCATGCTAACATTACATTTGCGTCATGTTTGTTTTCCTCTCCTGAAAGTTGTCTATCTTGATGCAGGTGCCCAAGCTGCGACATGTGTCCCATCAATTGCACCAATACAATTCTTAAACCAACGGTACTTCTGTGTAATGCGTTCATGTACAGCACATCGGTCTTTTGGGCGTATCAACTCAGTGTCCAGCGTACAGATGGCACATAACACTCGTTTAAACCACCTATGCATTGTGTCAGTACCATGTTGGAATCTATCACTAATAACTCTGCATCGTGTTGTGTGCCCTATAATCATTAGAAACATTGCTACCCCTTCCTCAACACTCACCTTTTTCCCGTCTTGCAAGAGTTGTATGTTCTTTGACTATCGCAGAAATTTTGGAAGAATTGCTTTTACATCCAACAATTATCATAGCACACGTTGGGATGTTGTGACATCCCAAATTTTATGAACCAATAGTCAAAGGTGGAATAATCAAGTGAAGGTCAAAGTTGGACTAAGATACATTAATTTAATTTTTGCGGTTACCATTTAAGCAATTAAATAAGTTTGGGATTTATATGAAATTATATTATAAGTTGGCAGTTTCAATGAAATAATACACTAAGTTAAGGACCAACTTATAGCAAGCAAGAAGTTGAGGGACTTAGGTGCAATTTTCCTAAATCTCTACATATTTATCTTGCATTTTGCGATAATTACATACATTACATACAAACACACATAGAAGAGAATGGGAGAGAGATCGAGAGAGAACGAGAGAGGAAGTTGGGAGATGAAAGTCGAGCAAGAAAATGGGAGCAAAGTTTTGGGAAAAATTAGAGAAATTGAAGAAGTCAAGCAAGAAGCTATCAATATATGTAAGTATTACTCCCCTTCAAGCTTTGGTTTCATATAAATTTAAGGGTTAATTTTCTCCTAGGATTGAGAAACTCTTTATGGAATTGAGTAGTTGATTATGATGTAGTTTTATTGGTTTAAATGGTGTAAAATTATGCTTAGACATGAAAATTTGAATTATTGTGCATGAAGTTTCTACCCTTCCCACTTTAGGAGGCCATAACTGATCGTATAAGTGGAATTCTAACAAGATACAAGTTGGAAAATGATCTTCTATGAGTCATCTATCATCCA
>CAVNYN010219179.1:0-13965 GCA_963692815.1 Nyctanthes arbor-tristis
TTTTTTTTTAATTTCTTCTTGTGACCTGGTTCATACTTCATATGTTTGATATCATGTATTCAGTCCTTATAGACTAATAAACATGATTGCGTAACCAGTACTCATAGAAAATTCATTGTTATAATTCCGGTGGAAGATTTTGATAATAGATGTTCATAAGAAAATAAGATCATATCGTGTACTCTTAGCTTTTCATGTAATAACAGGCTAGCAACAAGTCATGTAACAGGAAGGATCTTGTTATGGAGAGGTATTGGTCACAAAAGATTCACCACTGGTGATAATTTTATCATTGGAAGATTAAAAATGATGCAAAAGAAAAGCCTGGAATGAGGGGTGACAATGGAGCCGTTGTTGCACTACATGCCATTGGCATTCTATCAAAGTGGATGTCCTCCTTTCCTCTTCTCATGATGCCTATTTAAATTTGGGTGTATTGTTAACACTGTCAATTAATTAGCTTGGTGGACTAGGTGTAACATTTAAAAATATTTTATGAACCAGGCTTATCTATTTCAATTCAGTTTTATCTTTTTATTACATTCATTTAATATGGATGTATTGCACATAACATTTGAATTTTTCTCGTAATATTAAGTCTGTCAATTGAATCCAAGTGGGAGATGAAGTGTTATTGTTTTAAGGCAATTAGACACGGGGGAAAAAGATTTTCTTCCATGGTTTCGAAGTCTAAAATCTTCCATACTTAAATATCAATTGTGGTTCATTGACTTCTATATTTTTTATTGCGTCCCAACTTGCTAAGAAATTTATTTAGTAACGTATACATTGACTTTGCATTAAAAAAAGAAAAACTGATAAATAGTCAATGTTAGATATAGATACAGCACGTGCCTCGCATGTGTTATCACTAGTATATATATACTTAAAAATATAGGTGGATTTTCCCTTTTTTTTTACAAGAGTGACGTTAGTCTTTGAGAGAAAAATTAGCGAGCCTAGTATCTTTTGAGTTTTTCTTGTAATTCTTTGAGGGTTGGTCAAATGGTAGAAAATTAAATGCGGTAAAGCTCGGGGAATTTTTTTTGTAATACCTGGGGGTTGTGGATTAGTGAGCGAAATTTTATATGATTGTGGCGACTTTAATCGTACAGTGAAAAAATTTGATAATATGTAAATTTGTCTTGGTCTTTTTATTTCTTTTCATCTCAATTAAATTCCTTAAACAACGATCATACGGGCATAATTAAGAAATTTACCTTGATTTCCTTATTAGACACTTAAAGCAAGATTAATATAGAGTGGCCTCACAAATTCAAATAATGTAGAGGAAAGATGGGGGTGCCTTTGCCCTTTATTTACCCATTCCACCCCCCCACCCCACAAACACTTTCCTTGACTCACAAATTTTGACGCATATTCAATTTAAATATTTTCTCTCTAAATTTTTTGCTACACATTATTTTGAAATTAATTTTTTTTCTTTTAAATTTTTTTTTAAAACATTAATCTTGCTCTTAGGCCAAACTAGTGGTTTGATTATAGGATATTTTTCTAATTTAATTTTTTTAATGTGATGGTGCACGTTTCCAGTGTTCAGACAGGGTGCTGGTGTCGCAGGTTCAAGTTCCAATATTCTGTAAATTAATGATAGAATTCAGAAAAGCCGGCTGTCAATAGTAACTAACTATTCTATACTGTAACGGCAAGTGCCTATGAAGGCGACTTTTTGGGTCATTTTGCAACCAACTACTCCAACAATCGAATAATAGAAGTTCATAACTGAATGTGACAATTATTGTAAACACTTTACGAACTTATCACTTCAAGTCACAATTTTTTTATTTTAATAGAATTTTAATTAGTGGTGGTTCAAATTGTACTGTAACATTTAGTTAGATCGGATATTTCAAATAAGAGTTCTCGAGTTCAGATTACACATGCCTCTTCCCAATTTTCCATCCCCTCCTCCATCTCTCCCTTATTGTATGAAAAAGAAAAGTGAATTGGTCGGGAAAATCCATTTTTTACATATATATATAATTAATATATATATATATATAAACTAATCCATTTCGCTAGATTGCTTGTTTGGAAAATATAGTATTTTAAAATGCAAATATTTGAAAATCACAAGGGTCACGCTTCTTTTAAAACATTCAATGGGATAGAAGTGCGCGGATATGTACAGAAAATTGGCAAAATATATTTTTAACACACATTGCACATATATGAATATTTTCCCTAAGAGTAGAATGATAGTTAAATGTTCCCCACTAAATATTTGTTATGACTCTGCTACCAATCAACAATCCAATCAGAATATTATCTAGAAAATTCAAAATATATTTGCTGGGTAAAATTGAAGATTGGTTGTCAACTACACCCGTCAAACTTTTTGCCAAATTTTATTCTACAGTCACGGGCGGAGCTAATAGGTTGCGACCCCAATCCCCAACTATCCCCGTTTTTGAAAAAAAGTTCTTTTTTTACCTTTAGAAAATTTTTAAAAAAATAAATGAAAAATCAGTGTTTTGATTTGGGGTCGTCAAATTTCGACTACACCTTAAAAGCTCCAACCATCCTCTAGCTATGTCATTGTCTACAGTACCATTTAGTAGTACTACCTATTGGATCAGTTTGTATTTAAAAAAAAAAAAAAATTTGTTGGGTGTTTTTAATTTTATGATGATTGCAGACAAACGTGGTTAATGGAGGGGTGTAAAGTTTATTTATTAACGTAATGGGCAATAATGTATTGACATGTCTTTTCACCTTTCGCTGAAATCTTTGTGCTAAGCCAATAAATAACACACAATCAAATAAATATCTCCTTTTTAACTAGTATAATAAACTCCTTTCTCCCTCCACCACTCGTTTGATCATTAAGGTCAACATTTATAAATCCACTTTCTACTGATTTAAAACATGAAATTCCCTTCAAAGACTATATCTACAGGTGGGTTCGAGTTTCCATAGAATATTTGGCTCTCATTTGATGAAATTGTATAATATATATTACTAATAGTCAAACGTCTACATGATATAAATCGATATAGCACTAAGAGCAGTTTTGTTACATCATGATTCTCTTCTGGTATGTCTGAGTTGATTTCATGTTCAATTGGTGGTAATGTACATGTTAAGTCAATTAATTTTTGATTCTCAAAGTGAGTGTGAAAATATGTATACACGTGAATATGCAGTCATCAATAATCATTAATAATGTGGACATGTAAGATGACAGAGTAATATTACCAAACTTTAAAAAAAAAAAAAAAAGCAAATGCTAATGTATAAAGTAAAATCACAAATTAGAAAATAAGCTGCCACGCTAAATTAGTGTATATATATATATATATATACAATATAGGACAGCTGCATTTATACTTGGAATAAAGTTGTACAAGAATAATGAGCTAGCCATGGATAAAAGGTAGAATTGTTCCTTAGTCGAGCAGGCCATATAACATATATGCGGTCCGGACAAGTAGCAAGACTGAAAGTCTGAACTAGCAGTCCAGCTTTGGATATATAAATAATAATCTCAAATAAAGTCACACTATGCATTATTGGAGAATAGAGAATGTGACATGATATATGCAACTGTAATTGAAATTTTTAGTAGAAACTTGTCTTTATATATATATATATATATTTAGCTACAAATCCAATTTACACTTGTATGTATTCTTTTTCTTTTTTTGTTTGAAAGAATCCTTTTTATATTATTATTATGTATTAAGTAATAAAAGGCCAATTATATTGATCATACCACAATAATTAATTATTTTGTGCACGACATAATAATTGTATCAAAGATTCTAAATATTTTATTGTTATTTTAATTATATTATTATATCCTCAACTTTTTTTCTGTGTGTTTATTTTCTTTATTTTTCCATTGATAGTACCTTATGTCTATAATATAATAAAATATCTTTAGTCAAAAAAATTCGTTATATGGTCGTCAAAACTCAAAAGACTTGTATAGTTTTGTCAAATTTATATAGCTAAATATCAATAGATAAGAAATTTGTAAAATTTGTTCTTAGTTTTTAAGCATGTTAACATAATATATTCAAATATAAACCATATGTTATAAACCAAGTATGTTAATTACTGAAAAGCTAATGAAAAAATGCGGAAAAAAGATATATGTAGTAATAAATTATAAGTGTAAGCCCCTCTAACGTAATAAAAATATGATGATGCAAAAATAATTAGTTAGCCTTAATAAAAAAAATTAGAATTTTCCTTTTTATATTTCTTCTGAAGAGGTCATTGAAGTTTTACGAAATTTTAATAACAGTCCCTAAAGTTCAAACGTTTAAAACAACAGTCACCCAATTTACAAATAGTTTTGACAAGGTTTGCTAAAATTTAACATTCAAAAAACTTCATTTTTATGTTGAAGTTTTTGCTTGTTCTATATTTTGTACGAGATTGGTTGAAGGATTTTTGTTTCCCATATGATCATTCAAAGTTCTTGCTAACATTAGAGAACAATTTCAAACTCAACCAGATGAGATCGGAATTTTATGCTTATTTTCATCATTTGTATATTACTACGCGTACCTGCCTACTAATTAAATAAAATAATTGAGTCTTGCGACTAGTACGCAATTGTTTACAAAACCATTAAAAGTAGGATAAATTCAGCATTCTATTCTTGTGTTATTTTTTTTCCTAATAACACAGTATATGAGAGTCAGATGGTAAAATCACTTCATTTTTGTAAAAAAAATTTGTAAACATTTATCTACATATAGCATTTTCCAAAATAATTAGCAATGACTGATGAAATCTTATTTTATACCGTGATCATTATTAAAACTAATAGATTGTGACACTTCTATATATTAATGAGACAACAAGGAAAAAGAAAAAAAAAAAAAAACCTCTTTAGAGCTCCAGACATAAACAAATATCCTCTGATCATAATATCATCATATTGTTTTGGAATCTTAATTAAGTTCCAGTAGTAAGTAATATGATTCTCTTTCAGTTGACTGTAAGGCTGAAAATGTCATTTGTATGGCCATGCAAAGCAAAATGTATTGCATCGACTGGACATGGGGTATCGTGTCTATATATATATATATATATATATGCCATTGTTCACTTCACTGTGTGACACATCTCAACTCAATCAAATGGAATCGCCCTACATTAAAGTTACCCGCATGGCATATAAATTTACGAGGTAATTCATGTCATTTGATCAGTGAAGGCGGAGCATTTAACGTGGTGAGCATATCTCATGCAAAATATAAGAGGGTATATGATCAAATATTTTCTTAGAGATGACTAAAAATCATAGAGATTTGTCACTTGTTTGTAGAATAAATATTTATTTGCAGTTATCATATTTAGCATAATGAATTAAGTTATCACACAACGAGTCAAAGTTGAAGGTGGAAAAACTAAGGAGAAATGAACCATTAATCCAACGAAAAGTTGTGTACACATGAAATGAAAAATAACATGAAATTGATTAAGAATTCATGACATTTACACACCATGAACAAAAACAAGAAAAAGAAATGCAAACACTATTCCCTTTATTAGTTTTTTTTTTTTTAAATGAAACTCTCTATTTAATTTTCCCCACCCCTCAATTTATTTATTTCCAAAATAATAAATAAATTAGAAAAATAAACTTATAGCAAAATTAACCTCTATACCCCTTTGACACCCCAAAACCTACCCCACCCCCATGTGTTCCCATTTCACCTTTTTCATTTTTTTCCTTTCAAAAAATTTCTCCGCCACCCTCCACCGGCTTTCTGCCCCACTTATCCCCTCCGCCCCTCTGACACCACCTGCAATTCTGCCCCACCACCAAAAGCTCCGCTCCATTGTCTCATTTTTAAAAACTCAGCCTCTCCTTTTCTCTGTCTCTAACTCGTTCTTTCTCGCTCGCTACTCTAGGCTTTACTCTGAATCAATAGTTGAGAATTCAATTCAATTCAATTGTGAGTTGTTGAAGATGGCTGCTGTTTGTTTGTGACTATTTCGTAATTACCTCCTTCGTCTTCGTCTTCGTCTTCGTCGAGATCCTCCTCGTGATCATCGTTCTCGTCTACATTCTCGCTCTCATGATCCTCAGCGGCAGAATCTTGGTGCAGATGCTGGCCTTGTGGAAGCGGCCATTGCTGCTCGGGCCGAGCCATGATGGGCATCATCGGGTTTTCGGGATTCATTAGGAATCCAGGATTCGATGAAGCATCTGTCTTTGCTCTCTCTCTGTATAAAGCATCGAGTTGGTGGAAATATGGGCATGTCTTGGAATCCTCAGGTCTCCTTTTGTTACTTTCCTTAACCTTCTTGAAGTACTTGTTGATGTTCTCCCATTTCTCTTTGCACCTTTTCGCGTTTCGATTGTATCCCAATTTTGCCATCGCTGACGATATTTCCTCCCAGAGAGGCCCCTTTGGGCCGTTTTCTTGGTACTTTTGATCAAGACTGGTTCGGAGATCGATCAAGGCTTTAACTTCTGCCTTGGGCCACCGCGAAGAACTGGCTGGAGCAAAATTTTCACCGCCATTGTTATCAGTTTTCTGGATCTTCCAAAACTTTTGTTGGCGTTGCAACCACTGATGGAGCAATTGGGGGTGTTGATGCTGGTGCTGGTATTGGTGCGGGTGCCGCTGGTGCCTGTAAGGGGGTTTGTTGAGGTGGCGTCGCCTGCCGTGGTTGTGGTTGCGGCGGCGCTACCGGTGGCTAGATATTATCGGGTATTTGCACCGACATTGGAATCTGAGGTGCATTGTGGGTTGGAATTTGTATGTTTTGTTGCTCAGTAATTTTCTGCAAGAATTGGATCACGGCTGCATCTTTGGCTGCTGCGATTGATCTTTCGTGGACTAAAAGATCATGCTCCCGATTCAACCTTGCCATTTCTTGGACCCTCCATGCCTCCTCTTTGGCCATCCTTTCCCGCTCTCTTTTCTCTAAAGTTTCCAAGAATTTCTTCTGCATTTCCTCCTGCTTGTCGATCACATCCTTCATCAGCCTCTCAAAGAAGTCCTTCCACTTTCTCTTCCTCCCACGCCGCCTCTGGATGCCCTCGTCGGAAGAAGTCGAAGAAGAAGAAGAATTGGAGAGGAGCACATTAGAAGGCTGAAAGGTATGGGTTTGAGGAGGATATGTAGGTGTAGTAGTAGTAGTAGTAGTAGTATTGATAGTTTGTTGTGGTGGCTGCAGTACTGGTGGTTGTAATGACTGAAATAAAGAAGCGGTCGAATTATTAGCACCTTGTGGGGCAGTGTTTTGTGCGACATTTATAGGATTCGGACTTGACATGGAAACGGCAACGTGGGTGGTTGCAGGAGGCATTGGTGGCGGCGCCACCATGGACAAAGGCTGCGGCTGCACCACCGGTTGGTGCATTATCGGCCGGGGAACACTGCTTTCCAATGCCTCTAATTGATCGAAAAACCGATAAGTCTTGCCATCTGGTTTGGCAGCGCGGCCTTCTTTTGTTCTCTTGTGATACTTGTACAGATTCTCGAATTTCTCTTTACATTTCTTGGCGCTTCGTTCATATCCAAGCTCCGCCATTTTTCTGATAAAACAACAGTTGCAAAATAAAACATGATTTGTTCCCATCTCGGATTCTCCAATGAAAACAAAGTCTATTACTAATTATTATTATAATTAAATAAACAGCATAAAATAAACAACGTAAATTAACTTCACTAATCCGACGACAATTATTGGCAGAAAAAACAAGGAAATAATCACTCAAATCGGCTGAAAAATCCAACTGAATTGTTGAACTGCATCTAAAATTAAAACCCACCTTTTGAATTAATGCATCTTTGATTGTAAATTCAGATGAATTGTATCGTGAGAAACAGCTCAAAATCTTGAAGATGTTAAATTCAAGCTGAAGATAAGAATCCATATGGATTCTATTTTTGGCAAAAGTACAAATAAGAAGAAGAGAGAAGCCGGAATTTAATCCAGGGAAGCAGCTGAATTCTTGCGGAATGAACCGAAAGACAATGACCCTTTTAATCAAAAAGCAATAATTCAATGGAATTATGATCCAGAAAGTACTTTTTTACAGCAAATTCAAGAAGAGTTGAAATGGGGGGAGCTAGATTTCATGTGTGTGAGTGCGTGCTTTGTGCTAAAAACAATGAATTCACAGTATTATTAATTTTACCTGGAAACTTCTTCCCATAATGGTCCTTTCAAACTTGCATCTCGAAAAGCAACAGCCATATCTGACCTAATCTTAATCAGGGCCATTGTTTCTTGGCGTGGCCACCGGTTGCCACCGACACTCCGCTCACTTTCATCCATTCTTGCTGCGGCAGCTGCTGCCTTTTCTTCCTCGCTGAAACCACCAGGAATCGAGGTGGCCCCGCCACCAACTTCACTGCTCCCACCGCTAGCTCCTCCACTTTCATGTCCTTCAGGGAGAGCGGCGCTACCGCCACCCCCACCTTCACCTGAGCTGTTCATGATCCCTGAAACGCCCAACATCTTTAGAGGAGTCCCTATCCAATACACCCCCTCCCTCCCTCTCTCTCTCTCTCTCTCTCTCTCTCTTGCAATTACAGCAGAAAAATAAAAATATATCTCGAAGATGGTGAATTCTGTGGGTTTTATGAAGATGAGATGTGGTGAATTTATTAATTTATTTCGGTGGGATCTGCCTGTCAATCTCACGCCCTTAAATATTTAAAAACAACCCATTTTTTTCTTTTTATCTCAGGAATCTTTAGCATTTCTTTTTTCCTCCCTTTTTTAATCAAGAAGAAGAAAAAGTAACAATTAAAATGATACACACCCCCGATCTTCACACACAAACATTTCAAATATTTTTCCTCAAAAAAAATGAAAAAAAAAGTGTATAAATCCTGTATGAATAGGCGTACGTATTGAAAAGAAAATAATTTAATTATTTAATTATTTTATTTTGATAAGCAACAGCTGCAGATGGCGACGATGAGGATAATAAGATGGTTTTTGTCTGTCCAGCTAAATGTAGTTAAAAGCCGGCCCACGTAGGTCATCATCGGCTTGTGGGCTGTCTGTTGAATTCCCGAATTACCCCTCACATGTACCCCATTGACCCTTTAATCATGCATACTAATCAGAACTCTATTTTTTTTTTAAAATAACCACATGTATTCCGTTATCTTTTTGTCGGAAATGCCCTTGGCTCTTTTATTCTTCCAAGTTTTAAGTTTTGGGGAAAATAAGGTGGTGGTGTCGCCACGTTGGCTCGATGGTGACGGGTGAAATTCGACACACTTGGGTCGACCGGAAAGATAATTTCGAGCTTGAAAAATTAAGGGTCATTTTTAGGGTGGGATCCATTTTTGAATTAAAACTAGTTAGATGGAAGCCGAATTAATGAATTGAAGTAAATATTGGCCAATTTCTGTTGGGATGCAAACCTACCCTAATAAATGGAACGGAATTCAACTGTAAGGATTCATCATTAGAAATTTTAAAAATTAAATTAAATTTATTAACATATATATATACACACACATATATGTAATGCAAGCTATTACCAGCAATGTTAATTTAAGATGTATTTTTATTTTTTATTTGTAAAATATGTGTTTTGTGTCAATATTTTTCCCTATGATAATTTCCTGAGTAATTGTTTCATTTTTAATCTTGATTTTTTTAGCAAGCAAGCTGGCAATTGTTTCTGTTTAACAATTTTTATATATTTGCTTATTAATATTAAAGTGATTAGAAATTAAAGAGCTGACTCACTCTAGTAATAAAATAAATATTATGATGTTAATTGTGTGAGTGAGTGCCAATCATGTATTAGTGAGCATATTTAATTTAATTTAATTATAAACTAATAATCTATTATTGGTTATTGCAACTACCGCAATTCTTTTTTCCCCTTTGCCTTTTTTGTTGCCTAATTAGTGTAGCTCATGGTTCATTTATACTAGTTAGATTATTCTTAATTTATATATTAATTAGTTTTGACCATGGCTTTCATTTTTTTCCTTTAAAAGTTGTTTCAAATAATATTTTCTTATAAAATTTCAGAGTTGTCAAGATAATGATAATCTCGAGTTTGACATCATGCTTGCAAGTGTCTTTAATCTTGGTGGCAAAAATTAAAAGAGACAGAGACAAATATCATCAGTGTATAAAGTTAAGAAGCATGTTAGTATATAGTAAATAACCACAAATCGGTAATTAATTTAAGAGAACGTAAACATTTAATTTCTCTTGCTTAGTAAGAAAATGACTGGATCAAATTAAGTATATCAATTATTAGTGAGTAATTAATTTTATTTATTGATTAGAATTTTGTTTGAGTTTAATTATATTTCCAGTTGTGATGAAGATTCACTCACTTTTTTTATGATATATATATATATATATATGCATGTAGCAAAATCGGATCTAGTTTCCGTATGATTGAAATTTCAAATAACTCAATTACTCTGCGGGTCTACGGTGACAAATTAAAAAAATAAAAATAGAAACTACCTAAATAATGGACCAAGCCTCAAATAATGCAAAAGAGTAGACCCAACCAATACGAGCCATTAAATGCATAAATCAGTAATAGTTAATTAATTTTACATACCCTCACATATATGTAAGTACATTTTAGCATATATATACTACACATCTGTCCTACAAAAATAGCTTTATGTTTATTCATAAAGACTAAGAAAAATTTTTTTAATAGTATTTAAAAAGTAAATATAAGATCATTTTCTTAATATGCAATTTCATTTATTTATTTATTTATTTATCTTATTAATAATAATACACATTAAATATAAGTTTATAATACATGAATAACATATAGACAAAATAAAATTTCTGGTATATATAATAACACTAATATTTCAACTATATTTTTTTTAAAAGGAAGGTAGCATATGTTTTGAGACATATGAAAAAAGAATACAGATCTATCTTTATGAAACGGAGGTAGTATATACTAATCACCAAACCGTGTATGATTTCGATGATGATGAGCAAGCTAAAAACCCTAGTGAGTTCTTGTGAAAAATAATCAAGTCGAGTTTGAATTTGGTGAGATTGACGAAAATTGATACAGTCAAATTCAATGAGAACGAGAAGAAATAATGTTAATACTCCGGATTCTAATTCTTGAATGGAGATTAATTGCTTAAATTATTCGACTTGATAATTTAGTACTTAAGTCAAGATCACTGTGATCATATACCAAGTTTGTAATTATGCATGTGAGTGATATTATGTTAAACATAGCATTACTTGTACTAGTTAGAAAAAAAAAAGAACATGGGCAGAACCTCATAGGGATATTGTAGTAAATTCAAGCGTAATGCTGTTATGTAGGATTTAAAGTTTATTTGGAAGATATTTTGCGAGGGAAAAAGTTTTTTTTTTTTTTTTAAATGAAAAAGAAAATGTGTGGTACAAAGTAAAGGAAAATCTTTGTTTAAAAATTGATTTTTTGAAGAAAAAGTTCCTCCAAACGAGCGCCTATTTTTTTTTTTTTCCTTTTATTCACAAAACCACCTATAATAGTCGGCATACATATTTACGCACATAGAAAGACACAATGAGATATAGTTCAAGAATTCTTTTACCTGACAAGACAAGTTGAAGACCACAAAGCAAAAAATGAACATAAATAATTACTAACGTTAATTAAGGAGAAAGAGTCCCCTTGATTTGAGTATCACAGCATTGTAAAAAAATTTGAACAATTATTATTTTATAGTAAAAAAAGAAAAGGAAAATTAACTTGAATGACCATTTGAGTAATTATAAAAAATTAGCGACCATTTGCGTAATTGACCCTATACTTGTTTCTTACGTGTACAAGTTGAACAAGAAAACAAGATCGGGGGAGCTAAATAATTAGAGGGGCATTGTGGTCAATTGACGGGGTAAGGCAAACAGGATTTACGGAAGGATATATTAGTAAAATAAGAAGAAAACATGGGCGGAAAAGTAAGTATAAAGGTAAGCAAGCATCAAAGGCACAATTTGCACCGCTTATATTTGTCATACAATTTTAGAGAGAAAAAGAGATGAACGCTACGTAATTATTGATGAGAAGACTATTCGCATTCTCCATGCCCCCCCCCCTTTCTCTCTAATGTCATCTCGAATGAATTTGTTAGACGAACTTCCAATTTACGTGACATCAAAAACAGACATATAAGTTCGGATAATCAAACTTCGCTTATAATTCAAATTTAGAAAGGCTACATTTACTAATAATCTTACAACTCGTTACCAACAAAATTTCACGGAAAAATACTATTGGTAAAACAGAATACAATCAAATATATTGTGGATCGAGCCATGACACTAGTTAATAAGATTTTACCAAGTGTAGTATTGCTGAAATATAAGTAAATGGTGGATGTAGTCTATTTCGGGTACGTAATAAACATAGCAGTGTAATTCACGTTATTGTTGAAGATGCTCTAAAAAAAACATATACTATATTATAATACTACAAGTTGAGTTGAAGAAGATAATTGTTAGAAATTCTCTCTCTATAACTGTGGAGGTGGTATGTACAGAGTGTAGAGGTTAGAAAACATGAAAATTTACTAGTTTGTTTTATGTCTTTGCTTCGCTGTCTGTGGGCTTGTATAGCTGTTAAGAGATGCTTTCCCCACTATGCATGCCTCTCTACATTTACGGCTCCTACAAGACTCTCTCTCTCTCTCTCTCTCTCTCTCTCTCTCTCTCTCTCTCTCTCTCTCTCTCTCTCTCTCTCTCCACCCAACCCAACCCCCCTATATACATACATACATACATACATACATATGCTCTTGTATTTCTATTCTACACTAGCCTACATTATGTCCATACGTTCTTCTCTTTGTTTTTTGTTTTCTTTTTTATATATTTTCAAGTTTAAAATAAAATTAGCTCGAGTGGTGGATCTGGAAACTTGAAATTTTGGATGAAAAAATACATGTCTTTTGAATATATATACTATAAGAAAACAAGAAAAGAAAATTGACTGTCTGCTGACTTGTAAGTTGATTCTCATATCTTTAGTTAAGAGTACTTCATCTATATCATTTCATGCCACTGTAAATCTTTTTGTAAAAACATTAAAGAAAAGAAATTAAAATGTTATAATTAAGGGGTGATCGTTGCCACCACAATACCGAGATACTGCGCTTTGGTGCTGCACCAATGAAAGGGTTAGAGACGATATATATAGATATATTCTCTATTACTAGTGTGGTCAATATTTTTGCCCCTGTATCGGGGTAGATATATGAGTGAATATATTGGTGGAAGAATAAATTTATTAAATGTGCACTTACCATACAACATTCTCGTGTACTTAGCGGTTGAAGTTTTTAGATGAAATAATTCAAGAGATCGGAAGAGCACACGTCTGGGCTAATTAAGTAAATTTGTATGTTAATTAATATTATTATTATTATGTACATATATTATGTTACATTGTAAAGAAATGGTGGGTTCTAATTTTGCAGACATACATAAATTAAAGATCATGATTTGATTAAAATTAAAACAACAATAATTAAATATGCCACCTTTAAAGAGTTCAACTTTTAGTTCAAGAAACTAATTTAACTCGAAATGATTGTGTACTCTTATAAAACAATGTCGAGTAAGCTTAAACTTTATTGTTTGTAAATTATATATTATTATAACTAAAAACAAAATAAGAGTGATTTTAGAGAACAAATAATTTCATTTCTAAAGTAAGTACAACCATGTAAAGAAACCAATTATAAGTGCCTCACATGGCACAGCCCCGTAAATCAAAAGCCATTAGGAAAAGATTAGAAACTCATGGAAAAAACATCAAAAATTCAAATTTAAAATCAAAAAATTAATTATGGGGGGGGGGGGGGGGGGGGGGGGGGGGGGGGGGGGGGGGGGGGGGGGGGGGGGGGGGGGGGGGGGGGGGGGGGGGGGGGGGGGGGGGGGGGGGGGGGGGGGGGGGGGGGGGGGGGGGGGGGGGGGGGGGGGGGGGGGGGGGGGGGGGGGGGGGGG
>CAVNYN010219179.1:13985-38433 GCA_963692815.1 Nyctanthes arbor-tristis
AGAAACTCATGTAAAAAACATCAAAAATTCAAATTTAAAATCAAAAAATTAATTATGCCCCCCCCCCCCACAAAAAAAAAAAAAAGAAAGAAAAGAAAAACGCTGTGGATATGGAATATTTTGTGAAGGACTCATTTAAAACAGTATTTCTGATCTCTTAAATAAATAATGTATTAAAAGGCTAGTGTATTCTATTTTATTTGTATCGGATAGCTAGATTCTTGAGATAAAAAATATAAATTCTTTAATCTAATAATTGTCAGGTTAAGATCCTTGCTAACTCAAGAATGTGATTAGATATAAAATTAATGATTTAATTCAAGTAGGTATCATTTGTTTTCTTAATCATAGAATTAATCTGCAATGTTCTTTCGTGTTAACAAGTGTGTGATTAGTGATAATTGTAAATTTAATATATTAATAATTACACCAAATAAAAACAAATTTACTGAGATAGTTGAATTACGATAACATGTCAACGTCTCATAATTCACAGTAAAAAATTAAATAATATGTTTTTAAGTTAATCAAAAAATTATAATAACTAAATTTAATCCAACTGGGCAATAAATATACAAATCCAACGTTAATTATTCCTACAGCGCACACGCATAAACTACTGATCATTAACATGTGTTTGTTACAAATAGGAAGGCCAAACAGGTAACCCTATTCTACGGATTTGGTATATGTATATTATTATATATACTATTTTTTCCTTCTCACAAGAAATGAACATTATCATTTACAATTTAGTTAAACACTCGCAATTGAAGATTTATTAATATTTCAAGGGTCGGGTGAATAAATATGTGACAGTGACAATAACAATTGTAGGGGTCGCCTAGCGAGAAAATAAATGAGAGATTATTAGCCTAAGCAAGTTGAGTAAGAACATAACCAAATGGGTCAAGTTGTAAAATGGATGTAGAGCTCTTGTAGCCGTCAAATATAGGTAATTTTTTTTTAAAAGCATCCATGAAATTGTGTGATTTACAGACGTGTGCTCTTCCGATCTAATGCTTCAACCCATTTTCTGTAAAGTAGGCTTCTCCTTTTACAATACTTTCTTCCCACTATATTCCCACTATATATGGCAAAAAAGTATCTACGCACATCACATGCAATTATCAACAAAAGAATAGCATAATCATTAACTGTTACATCCAAAGAGAAAAAAGAGAAGCTACAATTATTTCTTTTTTACATTCACCTCCTCTCATCACAGTAATTCTGCAGGCAAGACAGAAAATCTCTCGTTGCTTCCCTCGGTGAATCAAAGTGCCGTTATATTTAAGAACACACTTTGGATCAGAGTGTTATAAGTTGATTTGGTAAATTATTATTTTTTTTAACCGCTCTAAACTAATTACTCGTAATATTCACAGCTCTTGAAAAGGTAAAAGTGACCGAGTGAATGACTAACCAAGGGAGAACAGGGTTAGAGATGGAGAAAAGAAATTACTCGATGAACATGGTAAAATTGTTAAAATTAACAATGCAAAAAAAATAATAATAATAAATAAATAAATTCATAGACAAGTAGGTTACTCTTAGCTAGGGCTTGTGACATGGACCAATATGAGTTGTCTGATCAGTAATTTTGGGTGGCCCATATGGAAAAGTTAAATGTACACAAAGGTGTAATTGAACATGCCTAGCATGTGAATATGGACATAAATCATGTGCCTTCCATGTGGTTTATTAACCCCTTTCCATTTTTATCTACCATTACATGAAACCATCCACCAATCGGCTTCTTTCATTTCTTTTTAAGTTCCTATTTTTTCATAATAATTGGACTCACAATTATGCCCTTTTTTCCCTTCCCAAATTAAATTAACCTGGAAGTACAGTTAAGATAATATTAATAAGAAAAAAGGTGAATCGTTAGAGGGTCCTTTCTAAACTTTTTTTTTTTTTTTTGGCCTTTAAACAGTTTGCATTTCACCACATGAATTACCTAGGAGTAAATTGAGACGCACAGTCATTGCTATATGGTGAATGGTGATACATACCCCTCAAAGAATTCAATTTTTTTCACTGATAGTAAAATCAAATTAAATATTAAAAAATCACGTTGCTGTCGTTAATTAAAATCATATTAAAAATTAACGATTCTGTAGAAAATTTGATGTTTTAAAGCATGGTGTCAATTTAAACAAAATTCTTTTACTTTTTTTTTCCGGGGGTTACTTACTTTTAAAAGTATATAAGTATATATATGTAGAACAATATTGAGTGATTATTAATAACAATATTGAGTAATTAATTAGTGGTGGTTAAAACGCAGCAGTCAATATTATATGTGCGTAAAAATGAAGCTTAGGTGGCAGGGGAAAATTGGCCAATAAACAAACTTATGTGTGATTAGCAAGCTACAAAAGCATGTGCAGTGACTTAATTGCACCCTTAAGTAGAAATGCTTTAGATGAGAGAGAGAGAGAGAGAGAGAGAGAGAGAGAGAGAGAGAGTTATTACGGGAACATGACAGCATGTGAACGTGCAATAAAATCAATTATCCAAATCACATGCTAGTGTGTTAATACCCGTTACAGGGTGTGCTTAGCTAATGGAGATCCCTATCTTAGGTTACAAATTAGGTAATAACTCATTCATTCATTCATTACTTATTTAACAACAACATGCATGGTTAACTTTGGTTTTTGGTTGTTGACGTTACTTCACCCAACACATATTTTAGATGCTTGCTTAACTTGTGATGAACTTATTGGAATAACCCACATGCAACATGACATTGAAACTCTTGATCAAGGGGTAAAGTATCTACGGTAAAAATTATTGGTCAAAAAAGAAACATACATAAACATTATCAAAGTCTCTGTTCGAGAATGTCGTCTTGATTGTCATTTTTGTTCTGCTGAACAATGAAGATGCAGATGTTAGAGATTTGAGACGAAAGTCATGATGTATAATATATGACTAAATATGAACATGTGTTTTTATTATTTTTCCCAAAATTTTCAACGAGGAAGATATTGTTGATCATGACAAGGAGCCGGATGAAATAAACAAGAAATAATAACAACCTTTTGTAACGTGCGATAGAATGATTTTAGGTGACCATGTTTATTCATGGCTACCAAAAATTGGGCTTTCCACAAAACATTCACGTGTAGCCACAAATTTGGGGACTTTAGGGACGTATATAATTACAAATTATGATGTTAAGCAGCTTAATTTACGCCCCTACTCTCCCCCCACTCCACTCATCATAATTGATTCGAATCATTTGATTGTTCTATTCATCGGTAGCGTCGAAAGAAGAAGAAATGATTCTTTTTAGCAGCAAATTCTAGTATCAATGAAATAAATCAGACATGTCGTACAAAAGTTTTGGCCATTTCGATCGAACAATTCATTGATCGATCATTACAAAATCAACAAAAACTTTTGAAACACCTTTCATTTCGCAAATTGTGATAGGCCATTTTTTTTTATCTCTTTATGAAACTGTGTTAATAATTTGGCCATACTCTTTGTACAATTTTAACGAATAAGAATTTAAATCCTTATGCAAGTCTTGAATAAGAATCTATAACATCATATTACAGCATTATTGATGACTATCCTTAATTGCCTATGTTGCATTTAAAGAATCGTCAAACTTTAATCCAATATATAGTAGAGATATTAGGACAATTAATCTCCAAGCATGGAAGCCTTAAATTTGGGTGGGCATTTTTGACACGGTACAACACAACCAAAACTAACTAGTCAGTCTGGTTCGATTCCAAATAACACATTCTAGTACAGTTACCTGATTAGTTCTAATATGCTTGTCGCGGTTCCATGTATCAAACTAAGTTTCAATTCCGCGTTCCAAACTAATTCATGATCTCAATTTGACAATCATATAATCCATAATATGAAGTTAGATTGGATTTTATTTTTAAAATTCGACGGGGTTGTACTTGAAATAAACAGTCTAAAGAACTTCGTATATTAATTGCACGTATAATTACAAAATTAAAGTGACGTTGTAGCTAGTGAAATGGTAAAGGGTCATAATTTTATTATTATTATTATGGATACTGAAATTTGAATTTCACTTTGATATTTTGGTTTTTCAAAAAATTAATGCATTAATCGGATGTAAGGTAATTCAAATGAAACTGGTTAATCCTGTTTCCACCTTGTCTTGGGATAGAAAGACCTGTGATTAAATTTTATTGGAAGGGAAAGCTCCATTATGGACCTTCGACCTCACAAATTAGTGAGTTTGTGTGGCTGCAAATTAGATTGTCATCTATGAGTTCAATATGTGTATTTTCTTTTTCCAGTATAACCGAATTTTTTTCTATTTTGACAAATCACCCCCCCCCCCACACACAAAAAAAAAAAAAAAAATCAATTTAACACATTGTCACGATGTCCAGAGTGAGCTGCCCAAAGCCAACTTCAACGTTAAATAATGATTTCACTAATTATCATAAACTCCAATAATTATTCTTTGAATTTTTAAAGGTGGAAGATAAAACCGCGAACGTCATATCACTTGGTGCCGCAAAAGTCAAATCATGCATTTATATTTCTATATATAAAAAATAAATATATATAATTAATATTTTTCATCAAAAAAGCATAAATATTTCGTACATACAAACCCAAGATATTTACAGACAACTTTAGTTTTGACAGTGATGTTAATTTCAATATCTTTACGCATAGGGTATCTTCACCATAAGCCGGTTGAGCCTTTACTGAATTGACCGTCGGAAAAGTTTTGTTGAAAATAATGAAAAAGTAGAGTAATTAAAAGAGAGTGGTAAACAGTCGAAAAAGCATGAGGCCCAGAAGAGCGATGAGAGGTCTTCAGATGTCACTGTTTGGGGCCCATTAAATGGACCAAAGAAGCCACTCAAAAAGCCCATATTGAACAGGAGCGTAAACGATCCCATGTGCCAACAAACGACAGCCCACAAATGGATGAATAGAGAGAGAGATGAATATTTATGATGATTTTTACTTTCCTTACTCATAATGTCACCTTCCATCATGTTCATGATGTGAACTATAGCCACAATTGGATAACTTCTATAAACACAACTCTATCCACAAATTTTCCAACTATCCCACTTGGAAAAAAATTATAATAATGTTCCTGCATCACTAGCTTCCATCTCCCAATTTCTGCCCGTCGTCCGGCCTGTATTTACTCTGCCACGCCCCCAACCCCACCTACTCAGAGCTCAGTAGTCACTCGAGTAGAGGGACTGATAAACCTGGATTTGGGACACTGGTAGCTAAAAGTTTGTGTTTCCATCAAAGTGTCATGTCATGATGATGGGGGCTGTGAGCATGAAAAAGTACTAAGGCCAAATCTGGAACTAAATAATGAAGAAGTCTTTATTGTCATCAGGAAGAAAATAGTAAAGCTATCCAATCTAGTCAAGCATGAGCAACTGAGAGACTGAGGCATCTGAAAGAGAAATAGCAAAGTTACAATATGCAGTCAAGCATTCCATTTTTTTTTTTTTTTTGGTATTAGGCACGCAGTGCAAACTTCCAATATGTAGCCAGTAATACAGCAAAATATTCTTGTATCTCTCCAGAAACATACACCCAACAAGAACACAGAGGCCAGAACCAGTGAAATTGACAAGACCAGAAAAATTGGAAAAGTTCCAGCATAAAAAAAGTTGCTCAAGTATTCTCTGTAGGCTTGTGGATGAAACCTTTAAATCTAAGGGTTATAATAACATCATCTTCTAGCTAGGGATCAATTTGTTTATTAGCGGGTAGTAATAACTACTGGAAATTCGATGTTTACAAGTGATACATAATACATCAGTTCAAAAACAATTTCAGATCAAGAGAAGGTCCAGCACTCTTTTGTAAATCATTATTACCTAAACAAGCTTTCTCCCCACAATGCTAATGCAGAAAGCAACATAAACATACTAGATGACCGAACTTTATGTGCAAATGTAAAATTCTTGTCATCAACTATCCTGCAACTTTTTGTAAATTTCTAAATATGCTATTACTGAATTTTTTGCAATTTTTAGCAAAGAATGTTTAGTTATTTGACATGCGCTGCTAGAACTTATTCTGTTTCTAGTCTATTATATTACTAGCAGAAATGCAGTTCTTGGCCAAGTTCAAGAAAGGGCAGAGATTATATCACAAAAACAAAACCTTCTATTAACATAAAAGCTCCAAACAGTAAAGATAAAACCTAGATAAGGGTTAAAACTTGGAAGCAGAAAATTTCCCAACATATATTATCCAGAAGGTACCAGCACATTCAACCAGTGTATGCTACTGAAATGAGCAAGATTGTGCTTCCTAATTAATCTTGTAGTAAGCATTTGACACGCAAAATATGAGCAATTTCACTGACTAAACAACGGAAATATGAATTGTTCTGCGGTCGATCATATAAATATTCACGAGACTAACTAATATCAAAACCAATTTCCTTTTGTCTCAACTCAAGAGCCATGCGCTCATTCTCAAGTTTCATCTTCTCAATTTCCAACCTCATCATTTCCAGTCCTCTGTCCTTTTTTTGGCAAAATCTTTGCCATTTGATCCGCTCTTTCTCTAGTTCCAACATCTGTGCTTGAATATTTAGCCTTTTGTCCTCTAATCGAAGCGCGCTGTGATTTGTCCACTGCTTTTGTAACATGTTTTCTTTCATGCCTTCAGGCGGCACTTGATTTATATCAGCACCAGCATTTTTTTGTTGGAAATTGGAAGTCCTATTGCTGTCCAATGAAATTGAAGAATTTCTACAACCGAGCTCTTCATTTGTTTGACATTGTTTTATCCTCTTAGGAGCACTGCCTGATATTTTATACGCCCTGGGATCCCCAAACAAAATGTGGTATTCATCAGATTCATCATTTTCATCCAGTTCAATTTCTTCCCCAAGCTCATCATCTTGCATTTGCCTTTTCACAGTATCATCGTTGTTATCATCCCCATTTCTAAGGGCTAAGCGCAAAGAGTGCTGCAATTCAGGATCTGGGGGAAGATGTAACCGATTCCCATTATGATAAGAACACATCTCTTCATAGTGCAAATGCTTTGAGCTTAGAATTTTCCTGACCTCCTCTTTCCCTTCAGCTGATATGTGATCCATCATGTCTAAAAGTGCTGGATTCTCAACTACCTCACAAGAAGTTCCTCTGCCAAGGATCTCATTAAGCCGCTTGTACCTCTTGTTAAGGTCATTGAATTTATCCTCACACTGTTGAGGTGAAACAAAATGACCCCTTTGAGCCATAACTTTCGAAACTGTTTTCCACTTCCCCTTTTTCTGTAAATTCACGCATTTCCTTCTCGCACCACCACCATATTCCAAAGCTGCTTCCTCGCTGATGTAAGAAACAGAAGTAATCAATAGCCCGACCATAGTGTCAGTCCATTTTACTCGCTGCCATGAAGACGTCTTTTTCCCTTTGCTCGGACCATTGTCTGCCATACAAATTTGCTCATCCTCATCACTTGCAGATTTTCCCCTCTACGCTCTTCCGATCTCCTGCCTGGGAAACGGTCTGGTCACAGTCTTGCAGTCTTCCAATTGATAGGGGAAAATTCACGTGAACCGAGTGATGAACAGAAGTTCCTTGTCCTGGATGAGGACGTTGCTCTGGGTGTTTAATGGCCCCTTGTTGACCATGATGAACTCTCATCGGCCCATGCAAGTTAAAATCCAAGTAAGAACAGTTACTTTGCATCATATTTCGAGAGGAAAAGTTCCCTTCCATCATTTCATAAAAGAAAACCTTTGATCAAACCCGCATAAACATTCACCTGAAAAATTTCAACTCAGAAGAGAAAGCCTCAATTTCCCCGGGTAAATAAAAGACTTCTTTAGCAAGGTTTTCAGGTTAATTAAATCTATATATCTCCGTGACACCTGCAAAGGTAAGAGAACCGCCATTCAGTTAAATAATATACCTTAGGAACCAATTTTCTGTTTCCCTTAAATAAAGCAAAATCCATATTCATGAAGAGATGTTCAAAGCAACAATTTCTAGATCATAATATGAAAGCAGCGCTTTTTGCTAGATGCAGATAGAAATTAACCACACAAAATGTTCAAAAGATTACCCCCTTCGTTGGATTTTTCAACATTAAACTAAGATTAGAAAAAAAAAAAAAAAAAAAATGAAAAAACCCATCAACGCCAATCACCAAAAATGAAAACGAAATACATCAGCCACGCAAATGTATCCCAAAAAAATCAAACTTCACGAAAAAACAAAGAAAAAAAACAACAATGAGCAAAAGGGAAGCTTTTAGTCAAGAACTTACAGGAAACTGAAAACCCAACAAGCAACCCAGTCTCTGCAGTGATTAACCTGAAACAGTTGCCCAAGAATTTAGAAAAGCAAACCTACAGAATTCCAGTGCAGAGTTTGACGGATTAGAAAGAGACAAAGAACAAGTGTAACCAGAAAAATATTTTTAAGCACCAAGGACTCGTTCGGTTGCAGATACAATGTATGGGAGGAAATGAGGGCCCTACAAGGGCATACTTTTTCGTTCTCACACGCTGAAAACACACGCCCCTCCTGGAATCGGTCGAAAAAGCTTGTCATTGGGTTGCAGATACAATGTATGGGAGGAAATGAGGGCCCTACAAGGGCACACTTCTTCGTTCTCACACGCTGAAAACACACGCCCGTCCTAGAATCAGTCGAAAAAGCTTGTTATGTCAAGACCAAAAATTAAAAATGTTTGTCGGAGCCATATGAGTTGGGCTTTCTCCGTGGACTCTACTCTATTTGACAACTATGTAGATTTTTTTTTTTTATAATCTATTAGACAGTATTATTTTATTAGCTTTATTTTTTTAAAAAAATTAAAAAATAAAAATCAAGTTGAAATTTTTTACTTTTTATAAAAAATAATTAATAAAATAATGTCACGTAATAATTTATAAATTAATATATAATCTACATAGTTGCCAAACACATATCATGGAATCCAACCACTAATAAAAAAAACACAAGTTATGAAATCACATGTGACGTAAATATTGCTGAAAACAATTCTATTCCTACTAAAAAATTCAAAAACCTTTTGAAAGTTTTATAACACAGTATATTGCCTCATATTTATTTTGTTTATAAACTACCACATGATATTATTTTACTGGTTTCATTTTTTTTAAAAGTCAAAAAGTAAAAGTTCAGTAGCAATTTTTTACTTTTTTTACAAAAAAACCAATAAAATGATGTCACATAGCAATTTATAAACCAATTTATAAACTATATAGTTGTCAAAGTATCACGTGTATTCCAAATTCAATTGACGTGTATCGATTCAGGCCATGCATGCTACATACGATAGAAGATTTTGTAACAAAATTTTTTAGAAAATTTTTGACCGCTAATCCTCTTCCTATGTAAAAAAATAAAAAAAATTTGCAACTTGCATTTATTTTTATTTGGGTTTCTTTAGCAAGTATTTTTGTCAAACTACTGTCAAGTTTTGTGATATCTTGTGAAATCTAAGTTTTCAGTTGAAGTATCAATCTTTTTAGAGCATTCACATTTGTAGTGTTAAAGTAGGTTGTTAGTGGAGTTGTTAGTTAACAACTTAAAAAACAACTTATATTGATGGTGTTAAAGTAGTTATTAAAAGTATTTAATTTAACAAGTTGTTAGTTTTATTATTAAAATTAACAACAAACTTAATACTTTATATGACATTATTTCTTCTTTTTTATTTTAATTAAATTGTGATTGGTCCACTATTTGACTATTGAATTGATGATTAAATTTAATATTCTTATTTAGAATCACCAATGTGGCACAAATTAATAGTTAAATTTAACTTACTTAGGTGTCATTTAACAATCACTAACAACTCTACTTTTTACTTATGTGGATAATTAATTTTAACATTAACAATGTGGATGCTCTTATTGAATACACTAAGTTATTTGCGCGCGATAGACTATTCGAAGCTTGTTTTATGGGACCCAATATCAGTATAAGGAAAAATTCAAACTTTGACAGTAGTTATTCGAGACATTTTTACTTTGATGGAGGAAAATTAACATAATCTTGAGATTTATAATACGAGTAATAAGTACGTGTGTTGCATGTCTTATATAAAAGGTTAATCATATATATATATATTTAAAATTTAAAATAATCATGCTATTTCAAACTTTGTTGGGATACATTTCATTATTTCTTCTTTTTAAATTCTACCATTTTTAAAATGACTAAAATGCAAAATGAATTTGAATCGTGTAACTTCTAAATTTATAATAATTATGGTAAATGATTTATTGGTTGCATTAAATTACTTTTTTTTCTCATCTAACTTTTTTTTTTAATAGATTTCTCATCTAACATTAAATTAGCTTTTTTGATGAAAAATCAACTTCATAAATATGTGAAAGCATTTAAAAAAAGAAAAAATAAAAAAGAAAAGAAAGACACTTGTGTGGAAGATGAAAAAGTCATTTATGAATTCATTGAAAATATTAATAAAAAAAATTTAAATGAGTTAAATGTTAAATAAGGGTACAAAAGTACCTTAGGAAATAAAAGTAAGAGCAAAATGGAAAATCAAAAGTTTCTCACTCATTCCCTTTTAATATATAGTAGATAATAGAAAATTTTAAGAGTTATGCTATTTGAACAAATATACATACAAAAAAATCTAACAAAACTGAGATATAATACAATCATATTTTTCAACACATCACATTACTTTTACGTCAACACTTATATCACATAACTCACATGTCAATTTGTCACATTTTTTGTCTTTCTTTTTGTTCAACTAGAATTTTCCATATTTTAAATGTTCACAGTGTGCATTGCATCATATACTCACATCATATAACAAACAGCAAGTGTCCTATATTTTATGTTTTAAAAATTTTTAATTAATTGGACACTTGATGATATATATTATTAGGAGTGGACATATTTTATAAGGGTCACACTAGATAGGTGATTATTCTCGTATGCTATAGCCTATATGTCCTGAAAATTAATTATCTCATAAAATATAAAATAAAAGCATATACAAATCACTATTTTAACAATTAGATTAATGCGAATTTAGTGAAAACTGACATTTTCTATCAAAAATTTATACAATCAAAAGCAATCTTAATTTAATAGAATTGAACAAAAACGATTGATCTAGTCGAAATGTGGTTGATAAAGAAAAGAATTGTTATTTTTTTTTCAAGGATAAAGAATTGTTAAACTCTCCAAAAGTCTTAAAAAATCAACTGAATGGCCCCAATCGATATCTTAAAAGGAGTAATACGTGGAAAAAAACCGAGATAAATGAGCGATAAATGAGTGATAAAATACAAAGTGTCACGAAATGCAAATTCAAATTTCAAATATAAGCGTCGTTTAAACAAGACTTGTAACATCGCGCAAAAATTTAACAAAGGATGATATTTTGACAATGATTGAGAATTACTTGAAATGTTACACGATCTAATGACAAGAAGTAGAATGTGATCGTATAATCATATTGAATCGTGAAGTTACAAGATTGTTAAGAATTAGAATGTAACAATGCAATTATATTGCGTCAATTGAAAGGATATAAGGTTTGTCGCTTAAATAAATGCTAAGAGTGCGAATGTGACAATGTGATCAAATTAAATTGCCTTCATTGTAAAGTTGTAAGGTTCCTACGTAAATAAATGTGGAGAATTGGAACGCGATTATTGGAACATAATTGATATTTGGACAATAAATTAGAATTTGAATGTGGTTATTGACAATGTATTGATAATGATTATATAACCAAATGAGTTTGTTATTGATAATGTAAATATTATTTTGACAATAATCGAATAACCGTTTGAAATGTCACAAGAATACAAAGAATTGTGACTCAAGGAAGTCTAGAAGTAAAGAATGTGGTTATTAGTTAGTATTTTGAAAGTTGATAACCTAATTGTAAAACCCTATAAAGTGAAAGGGCTCAAGTAACGAGAATCAAAACGTTATAACTTAATCATAAGGTAACCCAAAGTATAAGGATTGCCCAAACAATTTTTGCCAAGTGTGCGGCGCTACATTGTGCCACGTGTCATAGTTTGATTGGCAGAATTCAAAGTTTATTAAAAACAATTTAACCCTAACTATTATATAAAGGTCCTCAAACTTCCCAAACCCCCCAAACCATTCTATTTCTCTCCTGAAACCCTAAACTTCGTCCAAAGCTATTGAAGGGAATAACTCAACACTAAAAACCTATCAAACACCTAGTTTTACACTTGAAAAATAGTGCTTGTCATATACAGATAGATCATAACTCGAAAACTTAGCTTTAATTGAGGAATATCAAGGCTTTAATAGCACTTTCCACTTGAGATTATTTGAAAAATATTTGAGGTGAGTAACTAATACTTTGATGTACTTTCTACATTCATGAAGTTTTGATAAGATAAACATGTATTTTGATTGATAATTTCTATGAAATGAACATGGATTTTGATGCATTGAAAAGAAAGATTGATTTATTGCATGTGAATCACTAGTGTCTCTACCTGTTTTGTATTGAACTGTTTTGAATTGTTTCTTACACTATGACATATTCAATGGTCCCAGGATAGGGAAGATTAGTGTGTAGTGTGGTGTTTGCTTTGAATTGGAATTCCGGTAGGAGTCAACCGAGGTTTATTATGAATCCACTTAATTGTACATGGCTATGATTGAATTAATTGAATTGATATAACTCTTGCGCGCACTACTGGTAGTAGTTTAACTAGTAATAGGACCATTTGTGTATTGAAAAGTTTTGTGCATTGAATGATTTTCTTGAAAATAAATCTTTCAAATAAAAGGTGAATCAAAGAGTTTTGTTACTCACTGAGTACTTCGTACTCATTCCCTCATTTCTATAATTTTGTAGATGATTGAAGATATGACATTTGAAAAGTAAGGCAAGTCATGAGTTGGAACATGCTCGCGAAGAGAATTGAGTTTTGTATATAGTGACAACCTGTCATTGAAAATATTATAAATTTAATATCTTTTGTATTAACAAATATGCTCATCTCTTTATAAATATATTTCTAATTGTATAAAACATTGACAACTTACATTCTAGTTTAATAGTTTTCTAATACTTTATCTTGAAAAGATTAATTTTACTCGTTTTGACAATCAACGAAAAATACCTATTAATATAACTTGATGAGTTCTTTACATTTTATTAACTAACCGAGTTGCAATGATTCTTTAAAATATAACAACTTGTTAGTTTAAACAATTAGCTTTATCAAGTCAAAAGCTATTGATTTGTTTTGTACGTCTCGTCTCCACTATTTATATCAAAATTTCTGCTATGAAATTTATAAATTAATATAAAGTATTTGTAGATATTGTAAAATTAGTGGGAGCGTGACAAACTTATGTTAGTTTTTTAAAACAAATGTCCCAATCACTTAAAGATATACATGTGAGCAGGCCGAAAGCTACTCAAAATAGAATAAAAAATTTCTAGCAGGTATGGATAGTGCGTACTATGATACCATCTATAAATATGACGTGCCAGCAAAAAATCCCATTTTCCCTTTTTGGTAATACAAAGGAATTATTGGCAAAAATCCGATTCGAAATAAAAAAAAAAAAGGGGATTATTCGACGCACTAAAATACTTCACCAAATACTAAAAACAATTTTTTTATAATAATAATTATATAAATAGAAAACACACAGAAAAACTGGAACGGGGAAAGAGTTTCGTCCAAACCTCGGAACGAAGGGTTTTGGTGAATATTTGGTGAGAAATTCTCCCAAAGAACAACAGAGTACACTAATGGGAAGCGAAGAGGAGAGCGCGGTGAAGGAGCCATTGGACCTCATCCGGCTTAGCCTCGACGAACGCATTTACGTCAAGCTGCGCCACGACCGTGAGCTTCGCGGCAAGCTGCATGTACGGTTTTATTCCTCTCCTTTCTTCTTTTTATCTGATTATATTGTGTTTCTTTATGTCAATTGTCTGTATTTTTCACTATGGAGAAACAAAAACTTAGTTTGACTGAAAATTTGATTGATGGGGGGATGGGTGAAAGATTAGGGTTGCGAAAGTTATGTCATATTGTTATTGGGATCTGGGACCTTCCTCTTAACATAAATGTTGGGCTTCTTGATATTTATTCTGTTTTTAGTGTATTTTCTTTGACTTAAAGAGTATTATTCTGATATATGGTGAAATTTCTTCTGCTGTGGTCTTTCTTCCGTTAGATATTAATTTCGGTGTTATACTTGGATAAAATGAAATTCATTTTTTAGTTTGAATTATATTTTGATGAGATAAAATGCTACAGAAACGATTTCTGATTATGCATAATCCTATACATGTATAATGATATAATTCTGAGTCACAAGTTAGTACTAAGGTGGATGTGTCTTAAGAAACTAAAATTTGATACAATAATGTGTGATCTAAATTGAAAGATCAATTTGCAGACTGTCTTAAGTAGGCATATTAGAGATCCTAATGGCAGATGGCCTTAGCATTACTTATTAGTACTGGTGCATGTTTGAATGTTGGGCTGTATTTAGAACACACTATAATAATACATGATTTCTTGTCATTTGCTTTCTCTGTTCTTTTACCTTTCTAATGATTTGGACGTCTTCAGTTATAACTCTTTAAGTTATTTGTTCAATATCATTGATAAAATCACATGCAACATTCTTTCTATGCTGTGACTTTAACAGGCCTATGATCAGCATCTGAATATGATTCTTGGCGATGTTGAAGAGATCGTTACATCTGTTGAGATTGATGATGAAACATACGAAGAAATTGTCAGGGTATGCTTAAATGTTATGATTTTCTTCTGTTACATTTTTCTTGCCCTTTTAACTTATTATTCACAAGCATACAAGAAAGTAGTACTGGTAGTTACAATTCCTGCTGGCTCAGATTTTTTAAAACTTTGACATTACCGTGGATATATAATTAATGGTAGAAGATTGATTTTAAGCTTACTTCCGAATGATGGGTATCCTTAGTTTGGTTATGGATGCTTTCTTGGCATATCTAGGAATCCTATTTACTAGGGATGGACAGATGTATTAGTTGATGAAAAAACATAGCTTTCTGGTGAACTGCTTATTTAGAGAGTTGTCTACTGATCTTGGGAATGAAATCTTGATATTGGCAATCTTGTTCACTTGTTGGCTAGAACACCTGTTATAATGTGGTTGTATATTGTATTAGAGTATGGTCGCATGTTTGATCAATGAGGTTCAAATTCTCAGATCCAAACCAAAAAGACTTTTTATTTGGTGTACTCAAACAGTCACACTTACGATTCTAAAATTTTGAATTAATTAACTGGGAAGTACTAATTCAGTTTTTTGTCAGTTATTTGTTTCTCTGATACGTTTTCATGTGTGTTGTTTCTGATGTTGGGTTGAATCACTGTTGCAGACCACAAGGCGTACTGTACCATTTCTGTTTGTCCGAGGTGATGGTGTCATCTTGGTTTCGCCGCCATTGAGGACAGCATGATTAGGATTTTCTAGTTACTGATGTTGCCAGGGTTAACCAAATGGTTGGCACATGTAATACTACACTTGCTATTATTCCATTTTGCCGGTGTGTTTTTGTGCGTATACAACTTTGAGCATTATCTGTATTTTGAGGTTAAAACCATCTGTGTAGACTCTATCCTTTGCATTCAATTAGGGTGCAAATATTCAAGTCCTAGCATAACTAGTTGGTCAGTGAAATTCTGTTTTAACAGTTTTTACCCAGAAAAAGCACAGTAGAAATTTCAAACCTATTTTATTATTATCCTAAATTTTAAGACCGTTAACAATTACTATTTGAAAGTATCATTCAAATTCAAATAATTAATTTAGCACAAGCTTCGGTCTCTACTTTCTATTAACTGTCATGGAATTATTTATATTTATCAATGAATCTTATTGCTTAGTTTTTAATATTCTTGCAAATCCCTTTGGGGGGAAAAAAGAAACTTGCAAGTCAATAGTGAAGGTTATTTGGTGGTTAGAACAAGTGTTGTAGCAGTTAAGTTTTTACATTTCAGATGAGACATTTATTTGGTGGTTTAAACAAGTGTTGTAGCGGTTAAATTTTTACATTTGACATGGGAGGTTTCAAGTTCAAACCACACGTCCTCCTATCCCTTATCTCCTCTGTATTTATATATATTAAAGGAAAAAAAAACACCTAATCTTCTCTGCATTTAAAAAAAAAAAAAGGGAAAGTGAAGGTTATTTAGGTTTGTCTGTGTTTTTGTTATTTTCAACTGTCCAACCAAGTCATAAAGTAAATAAATGGATAAAAATAAATAAAATGTTTCTGCAACAAGAGAATCAAACGTGCCCGTTTACTGCGTTATTATTTACTACCTTCCAAAAAAATGAATTACTAAATTGCAATTGCACTACGAAAATGAACCTAAGATCTGTTAGTAAATAAATAAAATGTACGATAACAAACTGATCAACGCCTTCGTCTGGAAAAGCTTGGCGATCCAAATGGTTGTGTGCCTCTAAAACTTCTGCTGGGAGAATCTATTGACCCTCTGAACGAAGCATAGGCTGCTTTTGCTGATTCTGGGACAGAGTCAAGCGCTATCGACTCAACAAAACATGCTGTGTTGATTCGTGTCCTTTCAAGCTCAGCTTGAAGTTGTTCAGAACTATACTGCTGGGCTAGAGCCTAAGAGAAACAAAAATAGAACAGAAAGGTTAAAGCCTGCAATACCTTATTCTATTAAGAGAGACAAAAAAGAACAGAAAGGTTAAAGCCTTGAACTAATAGAACAACAGAATATGCTGACGTGAAAGAAATTTCGGGGATATAAGAAATTTCTTACAATCAAATCGTCTGGTGATACTGTCATTGCTGACTGCCGATCATCTGCAAGCATGTCGTCCATTCCACTTGTTGTCCGGCGCTGACTTGGAGTCTCAATAGTCTCTGTCACCCGTTCTGCCGCCTTTTCCAATAGGACACCTTGTAGAGATTTGAGAGATTCCCTTGCATCATGAGTGAAGTAAGGATTCAACAGAGTCTCAAAATACTCAAGCTGCAGAATGATTGAGGAATCAATCAGCTGATGGATAAAATTAAAAGGAAAAAAAGTTAAAAACAAAGATTGCCAGAAAAGGCAACCATCTGGTCCATCTCATAAAATGATATAAGGGTAGGTTCTGAAACAATAAAGCATTGAGTGAAGGTGTGAAACACACCAATCAACTTTGTTATAAATATGAGATTCTACCAATGAGAACTCGAGATATTCAACTTTATTAAGTTCATCTTGAAGCTAGAATGGTTTCCCCAAAATATTGGTGAGTAGCTTTCCAGCAAATTTACTTAGGAAGATGATCGATCAACCAACCTCAAGCATAAGTTGACAAAAGCCATTTGGATCCAGAGCCCTGAGTTCTTTGTCTCTGTTTTCTTGAAAAAGACCAAGAAAAATATCGATGAGGCCTTCAACGAGAATACCAAGAGTCTTGTCCAACAGAGGCTTACAGCCAGCAAAAACCTTCATGGAGAACAAACTGAGTGAACAAGTGATTGATCAATATGTACCAAAAGCACAAAGTTTTCACTTTTCTGTGTTTCAGGGGAGAGTATAGTTTGATGCATAAAATTTTAAAATAATAATTTTGTTGAAGAGAAATAGCAACAGGAGAATTACATATTAGATATTATAAAGGTCTTCACTTTCTAGTGGTAATTTTCATGCCAGAAAAGGAAAATATGAACTGCATGGTGAATGCAGAAAGTACCTCGGCATGCACAGCAACTAGAGTATGGAGTAAATCTACAGCTGCATCCCGCACCCCCTGCAAGGTTTTATTGTACCAGTGAGGTGGAAACATCACCCTAAGTGGCTGAAATGAAGAACAATTAGGGACTTGGAACAAATCCTCACTTTAACAGCAGGTGCTGCTCCCCATTCAACTCCAGCCTCCAACAAGTAGCTTACAGCAGCAGTTCTAATCAAATTTGTCTAGGAAATCATGTATACAATAAAAAGCTGTAAATAACACACAGAGCTTACCAAAAATAAAATAAAAAAATAAACAAATCCAGAATCTCTCTTTATGGTTTTTGTAAGTTAAAATTTAGCCACTATGAAAAACAAGAGAGATATCAGAGTCAAATTCATTCCGTACTATAAAGCCAAGTCCTTTATGCACTTTTTCCATGAAAATAAGTTGCTGATCCTTTGAAAACGAGAACCAACTAAGGAATCCAACTTCTGAAGGTCAGCAATTCAAAGTTCAAACTACAAAAACCTTATTTTCAAGTTGATGACCTGCAAATAAAGGTCCTATATCTAATGCTCACAGATCATTGCAAGCAAATTGATTAAACGATTAAAAATGTGGCTAATATTAAAGATCGGATCTAAGACTTGGTATGACCTCCGTGTGAGAAAAGGAAAGGAAAAATTGGAATAAAAATTTAAATTACTCGTGTCAGAACAAGCACCGTCATTTTGGTCACTATCATGTGCCTGGAAATTACTAAATATGCTGCCTGGAAACTAGGCTGTCATATAACTTCAGAGATGCTAACTTGAGATTAAGCAATGTAAGAAGAACCTGTCCATGTTCAGGGCATGAATTGATTGAACATTCTCCTAATTAATGACCTTCTAAAAGTAAGCATTGTCAGACCTTCCCCGGAGAGCATCAACTTCTTCGCTATTCATTTCTACTGGTAGTGAATCTCCATGTAGATTGGAGTTAGCAGGGGTGGAAAAGTGATCCAAATCAGACTGATGGTTCCATATGAAATAGAAGTACTTTTATTAGATTAGATTCAACCAACATCCAAAGAATCAATAGCCATGCCAACATTTTTAACATACAGGTAGATTCACATCTTTCTGATTTTGCCTCCACTTTGCATCAGATAGTGCCTTCTTTTGCATCTCATTCTGCAAATTTTCCATCAGTGCTTCATGATCTAAGGTGCATTTTTCCAGTAGACCTCTTATTCTGTAATTCTGTCCAATAGAATGTTAAGAACTAAGCAAAATTATTAACATTCATGATTAGCAGTCACACTAATATTTAAATAATTGGAGTTTGGAACATGCCGAAGAAAGCTATAAAGATATTTTTGTCTCACTCAGAGAGTATTCATAGCATAAAAGTTTCAAAGGAAAATCCTTGAGCAACAGTCTATGTTCATGAGATGTCATAAGATAAGAAAAACAAAAATATGATCTTATAGCATTCTCACTACATGGTTATTAATTAAAAATTGGAACTTAAACACGCTGAAGAAAGCTATACAGATGCTTTTGTCTCACACGGAGAGTATTTATATCTTAAAATTTTTTAAGGAAAATACTTGAGTAACAATCTATGTTCATGTGATATCATAAGCTAAGAAAAATAAACAATACGATACAATACATATAGTAACATATTTGGGTGTTCTATAATAATTAACGGTCACAGCCGGGAATGGGAAATTCTCACCTCTATACTCAAGTAATGCCTTATGGGATCTGACACAGGTTCAAGCTCCAACAAAAGCCTCACAACATTTTCAAGCTACATGAAGCATCAACAACATAGAGTTGTTAATCACAATTTAAGTTAAAAAGGAGAAAAGCCAGGGGGTTGGGGGGGGGGGAGAAGGCTATAATTACCAAAAATTGTCCAAAATTGTCGTCTTTTTTTCCCCTCTCTTTTTTATACAATTTGAACAGCCATACATGTTGAAAACCAACAACAGGTCTCGCACTCAAATATCATTTTCAAATCACAAAAAATTGGTCTTGATAACCCAAAGACTAGAGCTTGTTTGATTCTCTTTATCAATTCTCTTTATAATTTCACCTACCACTGATTTGACAGCTATTCATTTATAACCACAAATTTCAAACTTCTATTAAATTTACACCACTCATTTCACCTTATTATAATTTCTCATTATAAACCAATGTTAATAATGAGAATCAAACAGCACTAGATTTTGCATTTGAATATATTTTTCAAATCACGAGAAATTAGTCTTCGCGAAATATCCAATTAAGAAACAATCATCATGAACTAAAAAGTCAATTATACTTCGGATAAAAGAAAAAGGAAATGAATAGTACATCCTCTGAATCAGAAGCAATCTGATTATATAGTTGCATGGAATTCTATGCTGTCACAAAGTAACATTAAATGTATATAGTTGCCCTCACATTTGGTAGGTCTATGTTTGGGTCCTCCATGGATTTATAAAGCATGCCTTTGAACTCTTGTATTACTTTTTCAACCTCCTCCAGAACACGTTTTAGAATACCCACCTATTATATTAGAAATGAAAATGCAATCTCATTTCAATAAGGAAAACAGGAAAATCAATGTGTGGACAATATCTATTTATTGAAGACTAGTACTTCAGCATAAATTTGGTAATCAATCATTAGTATCATACTCATCCCTAATCCATCTGTTTCCAATGCAAGATCAAGTTTCTGAAAAGGCATTTAAAAATCACACACAAAGCAACCATATCAGCATCATTAACACAGCCACAGTTATTATTTGTTGTCAGAGAAGTGAATTTCACATCAGGAAGGTGTCTTATAGTTATGTTTGTAATTTCGAAAAATGTTATTTAACAAGAAAAGAAAACAGAAGAAGGATTGCAGATTTGGTATGCATGAAAAATCGTGGATTTTATTCCTGTGGGCATAGCAATTATCATACTAACTGAGTTTAGATCCGTTTGCTTATAAAAGTTGTATCCTGAATGATAACTACAGAGAGGAAATAGAGGAAGACCTTATTGGCATAATTTTCAAATATTAATTTCTTACTGATTCAAACATGAAACACCAGATTTGGATGAGCAAGCAATAAAATAAGATGCCACACGTGAAATAAGATAAAAGTTGAAAGTTCAAACCACATAAGAGATCTAGAAACTAATTCTATGCCTTTTCCTGTAAGCTAAAACACAAAGGTAGGAAGAACCATGGTTTAGACAGCATAAGAGGCTATTCGACTCCTTAAATGTCTGGCATGGCAAATAAATAATAAACAACACCAATAGCATACATGAGAAGGTAGAACGATTGACTTCGCTTTTCTGTATTCTCTCACCGCCAAATCATGTTCACCCTTACTAATATTACCCCGAATTGCACTAGGCAAGTTGAATAGGGTCCGGAACCTCTGAAGCATTCCTTGGACAGACCTGATCTTCTCTGCTTGTGCCTAGAAAATTATAATTTTGGTTTCTGTTAGAAACAATAAAGACTAGAGTATAGCAGATATACTAAACCAAAAAAAGTAATTCTGAACGTGGAATGCTACCTACCTGTCTCTCAAATAGAGGCCCAAAAGCACGATTAGCAATTGAACTAACTCCTTGCATACATTTAAATAACTGAGAGGTCCCCGAACCTTCAGGGTCTTCCTCAATTCGTTTCAATTTTGACTCAATATCTGTAATCAATGTTACCTTGTCAGCATAATTACAAGTTGATATGTGAATGTCAAAAGAATGAGGTTACATAGATATCCAACTGACCATCAATAGTGGTTTTGCAAGAGACAAAACAGTCAAAATTGTCCTTGACCAACTCTTTTTTCTGTTGGGTGCGTCCTTTAAGATCACTCTTCAATGAACGAGTACCAGCTTCCAAATCTGCCGCACTGGTGTCTAGGTGTACTCGGGATATAAAAATCTTTGCGCCGAATTTCTCTGAATAATAATTCACTTTCTCTGCAAAATTGTGTAACGAATGTTGAATTTAGGAACAAGCGAACTCTATTGCCCTGCAACTTAACCTGAAGGAACTTTGACCAAAAGGGCTGAAACTGAGAGGGTGTCTGATTCTCTTTTTCAAAACACATTATAATTTCAACTACCACTGATTTGATCAGTGATTTGATAACTGCTCATTTATAACTACAAATTTCAAATTTCCATTAAATCTACACCACTCATTTCTACTCATTATAATTTCTCATTATAATTCAATTGCAAAAATGGGAATCAAACAGCCACTAAACACTACCCAACAAAAAATGCATCAAACATATAGCTTGTAGTCTGAAATTTATATCACTATTGTTCAACATACAAGCCTTTCAACCCTAAAGTTTAGGGTTTAGGTAATCATCATCAATTAATAAGAAATCAAAGTAAGCCCACTACACTTTCATACAAGGACAATCAACTTTAGACATTCTAATATCCAAATACAGACCTGTTCTTCGGCATAGTAATGAAAATTGTTCCCTTCTTAGAATTATAAGACTGAAAAAGAGAAAAATGCTTGTTCAAAGAACGATAACAAAATACCTCGAGTACTGGGATCAATAGGTTCGCTACGATTCACGGAAGAAATGCTGATTACAGTATCGCTAATCAGTCTAAAAGTTTTATGGTTAATTAGCCTGTCCATATACATATAATCCAAATTAGCAAAAACAAGAAGAATTGGGACGGAAAACACAAATTAAAGCAGATTTTACCCCAGTCCCAGTGGATCTACCCATTCCATGCCTCGTGGAAGTGATGGTGAAGTCTTTAGTGCTTTTCTGGCTAATGCTGCTTTCTGGTCAAACTTCTGGGCCGCTGGAGCTGCTCTCGAATCCCTCATCTCACGGACCCTCCGAGCGAGCTGCCAAAAAATATTTTAAGGTCAGTAAGTACCTATACTTCTCTATGATGATATTGTATAGGAAACAGATAACAAAAAGAATGATGACATAAACCTCAAAAGAGAACCCTTGGAATTGGGTGTGAAAGACACCATATAAGAAGCAGAAATATCAGCATCTTCGTATCTCCATATACCCAAACGACGCTCTTCCGATCTTTTAACTTTAAACCAAAAGTAACAAGCAAGAATGAAAAAAATAAAAAAATAATTAAATAAAGAGAAACCATAAGCAACTAAAATCTGTCAATCACAGTTTGCTAGAACAAAGAATATTTGGAAAATAGGCACCCTGATTTGCATTCATCAGAACGAAATCCTCTCCTATTCCACTTAGGATTAATCATGGAACATCACACTCTAAATCAAGATCAAGTATGCATAGGGCTTTCCGGACAGAATTATTTGTAACTGCCTGAACCTTGACGTGTTTTAAAAATTTTAGAGTTATCTTTATCGGCATATACTCTCCAGCTTACGCTTCATCTAAAATGATAGAATATTAGCAGATTAATATAGATGAGAGGCACTGAAGTCAATGTTGATGTTCCCTCAAAATAATTATGTAATTTGTTCAGCGACCCATTCAATTAATGATCTGTTGCTGCATTTAAGATGCAGACCATTGAGTCCCATGTCAAAACAGCAACCTAATTACCAAGTATAAAAGGGAACGTGTGCTCTTCCGATCTATTCTAGAAGAGTTGCCTCTCTCCAGACTATGAAGATAAATGAGAGTATAGAACTAAAACAAGAGAAAAACTAAAAAATAACAAAGAGAGTAGACTAAAATCATCTTGAAAGATATTTCTCTTGAAGTTAAAGAATTCAAGACACATACATCAAAGGAAAGAGGAATAAAAAATGAAGTACAAACACCACCTAAAAGAAACTAACTGAAAACTTTCAGAATATATTTCTTGTGAAGTTTAGGAACCTGAAAGAACAGCCTTCTTTTTTTTTCTTTTGAGGGGGGGGGGAATTGATATGAGTGGTGAAGAAGAGGTTTATTTGTGGATAAAAAGTCGTTTGACCTATTTCAGTTTGAAATAGAAATGGTTACATAACATGCACTAAAATTACTCCATTATTTCATTGAAAAAAGTTAAGCAAAACTTTTTTGAAAAATTACGAATAGGTACATGCAGAGCATTGCAAAGAAATGTAATGTAAAATTTGATAAAAGGAAACATTAAGATTATCAGTTTGTTCGATGTAGATTACTTCTCCAGTAATGCAAGAGAAAACAGAAAAGAAGCAATGAGATTTTAACCAAGCAAGCATGAAGGAATTTATCCCTCTCAGGCTTGATGAATACATATATACCAATTACCAGCTAATGTTAATCATCATTGATACTTGATAGTCCGAATCCGATGTCATGATGAAAATTCCTTCAAAGGAAAATGTCACCTTCTCTAAAGTACCACCAAGTACTCTTCGGATTCTTCTAGAGGATATTCCCAAGTCATGACAAAGAGTGGAAGTAGATAGACAAAGAGTGGAAGTAGATAGAATCCAAATAAATTAGGTTCAGAGTTTCTTGAGTTTTTTAAGTTTGGCCAACATTTACACCTGCAGCATCTTGCCACTATTGTCTATTATTTCCGACTGATCATCTCAACACTATGGTTACCATCAGGCGTGGATAGAAAATAATGAAGAGTAAAACCGTGTGGAAAAAGGACTCTTTCAACACCAGTCCTATTGATCTTTGCCGTGTGATCCCAAGTCTGATAGGGCAAACTTTTTTTTTTTTTTTTTTTGGGGGGGGGGGTCTGTTTC
>CAVNYN010219179.1:38453-86317 GCA_963692815.1 Nyctanthes arbor-tristis
CCCCCCCCCCCCCCCCCCCCCCCCCCCCCCCCCCCCCCCCCCCCCCCCCCCCCCCCCCCCCCCCCCCCCCCCCCCCCCTTTTTGGGGGGGGGGCGTTTCATGAAATTACTACCTTCCTAAATCACCAGCACAAAGTCTATCTCCTCAACCCTCCTAGTGTCTCTGTGAATAAATTCCAAAAGAAATTTCTTGTACGTAGTTCAGAGAAGTTAAATGCCTTTTAGGCTCTTTAATACATAGATGCAGTAATAACATGCATGCATGAAAGTCGGAGCTAGCTTCATACCCAGGTAGATGGTAGAGTTCTCAGTATGTGTGATAATTTATCATGGAATGTAGATAATAGTCACAAGTGAACAAATAAAATCATCAACAGAAGTCATACGTCTGATTTGTTTTATCGTGCATGCGCGCTGAGTGCACTAATTGATACAGAATTACTGATGTACCTCTGTTTCATCAACGCGCTTCCAGCAGTTGGGCTCCTCTCCATCCCACGATTTATCATCCTCCCGTCCGCTCGTAGTGCGATTCCTGGCTCTGCCGACGCCCCCGCGATCATCCTCGTCCCCGGACGAAATGCTTAGCATCTCCACCTCAGAATCATCGTCCTCCTCTACTCCCCCTTTCTTCCGCTGCGCGGGATTGGCGCCTCGATCAGGAGCGCGATTTCTCGGCGGCTGCACATGGTTTCTTACAGGATTTGATGCACCCTTAGATGGTTGCTGGTAATTGACATTGCGTTGCGATTGCTCTTTTAATGCCATTTGCAATAGCTCATCTTCGTCACTGTCGCTCGACATTTTCTTCCCTGCTCAAAACTATCTAAAAGGAAACGCGAATTGCATGTATCTATGCCTATCCCTGTCTGTGTGCCTAAATTGCGAGTGCGGATTGCGGAATTTGGATCTATAAATGAGAATATGATACCCAGAGGAAAATTAATTTGCTGAAGGCAGGTGACTCTGTTTTTGGCTTTAAAACGGAAGATGTACGAGTGCCGCGTGGAAAACCGACTGGGAAATTTTCAAATTTCATCTTCCCGGAGCCCCGTTTACAATTACCCGGTATTCTAATTCCACTTAGGTCGCTCATCGCTGACTATGGTAAACAAAAAAAGGGGGTAGAAATACTAGCTTCTACGTGTTGTAGAATCGAAATTGGAATAAAGGTGTTTTACAAGTATACTTTTCACTGTGATTTTGACAGTAAGGATTAACGGTGAGGAGTTTAAATTTTTCTTTTTTTTTTTTAAGTAAATATAATTTCATTCACTTGCACATAAACTCAAAAAAAAAAAACATAGGACTTTTGTCAGTCTAAAGACATGATACATGAGACGAAAGAGCTACAGAGCAAGAGTGTGAGCAACTTTGTTAGCTTCCCGTCTAACAAAGTTGCACGAATCATCACCATATGAACCAATATTGATTGAACATCGCTCAAAATGGTGAAATAGAGATGGCATTCATCAAAATCCGACAAGCTTGCAACCAAGTTTAGGCAGTCTGATTCCACTTCCAAATGCTTCATATTGGGGAAAAGTCGGTTAACAAACTTCAAGCCTTCAAGTAAAGCAATGGATTCAGGCATTCAGCTAAGGCTGGAGCTGGTTTTCCTTCAATCCTTTGCGTCATACAGCCCATTAAACATCCATTCTTATCCCTAATAGATGCACCAATTCTAAAATGATCATCTGTTTCCTTCACACCAGCATCAACATTGAGTTTCAGGTGTCATCTAGCTGGTGCTTCCCAGTTACTCTCATTTGTTCTACCAGAAACATGATGGTTCTCGCCATTAACCTCCCAGTGTTGCACTATATCTCTCACAGCAGCCACAACGCAGCCAGCCTCCTTTTGAGTTTCTCCTTTGTTGCGTTTATTCCGTTCAAACCAAAGATATCATGCTGTTAAAATAATATGGGTAAATTCCTGCTCAGCCTCGGTCATTAATTTTAACTTTAACTGTGATTATAAAGCAATCAAAGAGTAAAGTGAACCGCTTAGAGCTGGTCATTAATTAACGGTGAGGAGTTTAATTTTAACTTTGACTGTGATTATAAAGCCATCAAAGAGTAATTATATTTATAAAAGTATGATTTCGGAAAACTTAGAACTTGTTTGGTGCTCTTTATTTTACCAATTTATAAATTTACTTACCATTGATTTGACATATGATTTGTTAACTATTCAATTACAACCACATATTTTAAACATTTTTATATTCCCAATACATATTCTACCTCTCTCCTCATTATAAATTCTCCACATTTTGACAAACAAAGAGCGCCAAAAAAACTCTAAATATTTAGCTAATCTTGCTAAATAGAAACTAATTGTTTCACTAAGATAATACCAGATAATAATAAGTCATTCAAGAGGACTAAATTTTATCATTCAAAAAAAAAAAAAAACTATAATCTTACATCTTTTATGTGTGCTTGCAAGAAAACAATATATGCGTCGTCCTACTATGAAATCCTAAACTAATGAAGGTTAAAGTGGAGTAAATGGAGTTAAAATCCTTAACACACAATGATAATAAGTACAATTCAACTGAACATAATAACTTAATAAATGAACAATAAAAAAATAACAACATGGAAATAAATATACTAACTTAACAAAGAAAATAATATATGTTACATCCGATAAACATAACTTGAATTAATTAATGATGAAAGATAATACATGCATATTCCTCAAATCATTTAAATTGAAAACAAATTGATATACAACTACATAAAAATAAGTTAAAGAACTTGATTTGCTACTCATATAATAATTTATCTTTTAAATTTTAATGCATTGAAACATTAAGATAATAGTAAAAGTGTTTAAATAGACGCTTTAATAGGCTTACAAACTCCATAAAAAGACTGAACTAAATAGCTAGAGCAAACACACAAATATTGGCTCAAAATAAAATATGAATAATAGAAATAAACACAGTAGATGGATTCAAACACTCAAAATTCGTTATGGCAGTGTCAAAGCAGCTGATTTAATTCGTCTCATCGAATTACCCCAAAAACATATATTATGAGTTGAAAATAAACAGCGCATGCGAAAGTTATGGTCGTTTCTTTCAACACAAACTATTAAACTTGCCAAAAAAATGAGAAGTTGGCTGTAAATGGTCAAGATATCTATATATTTATATCTATATCTATAAATATAGAAAAGGAGCAGTGATTCTGGAATTTTTTTCCCGCTCATGAGAGATTCCAGAATCTCAAAATTTTTCATTTTTTAAATGTTTTTTGGCACTTTTTAAAGAATAACTACTTTTTTTTTGAATATGAATAACTACCTACTTTGTATAATCATCCAAGTTAATTTTCTAATTTTATCGTGTATCTCAGATTTTTTAATTATTTTCTTTCGTTTATCATAATTTGTTTTTGCCAACAATTTTCTTTTCTTTTCTTTTCTTTTTTTATGTAACTACCACTTTATACAACCATTCACATTCTCATATAAATTGTACATGTTTTCTTATATTTTAACAGTCTATATTTTAATTTTATTGTGTATCTCTTATTTTTTTAGTATTTTTCTTTTTTGAATCTAAAAAATGCTTTTTGGCGACAAATTTCTCTCTTTCCTATTTATTTATTTATTTTTGAATATAACTCCTCACTTTGTATAACTACCCACATTCTCAAATAAGTCACACCTGCTTTCCTTATATTTTTGCATAACTATTCTGATAACTATAAATGTGTATGCAGAATATTGCACTTCTATTATGTGTTTTCTTTTCCTATCTTGCGTTTATATCTGTATATCTGTATATAAATATGGGAACTATTATTTCGAAGTTTAATTTTGGCATTTTATGGCCTATGCAAAATTCCAAAATCCTTTTTTTCTCTAATATTTTTTTTTCTTTTACAAGTGATACCCACTTTCTGGATTAGTTACACACCTTTTATAGAGCAATTCTGACAAATTTTAAATCTAATTTCAGATCAATTTCCACCTCTTTTGGAGCTATTTACACATTGTTGCAATCTTCTCCCATGACTTATCAAGTTTCAAGTCCCTTTTCCACATAGGAGGATTTACCAACTTTTTTTCTATACTTTTTGTATTTTTTTTAAATTTTTTCTGTAGTAATGAACATTGCATACACATAGAGACTAAGGAGTTAGCCTAGTAGTTAGGGTCCTAATCCCTTACCGAGAGTTCCTGGGTTCGAGTCCCCTCTCTCTCCCCAAAAAATCCACTCCCCTAATTCCCCTTTGTAATAAAAAAAGAAAACATTGCATACACATAATTGGAGAACTATTTAGTTCCATATTTTCATTTTTTATGAAAAAGATTTCAACATTCACAACCTACTAATTTTTAACTACCCATTATTATTTTTTTTAATTTTTGTTCTCACATAATTATTTAGCTTCCATGACTATTTTTGTACAATAATTACTACATGCATTGTTAAATTGCATAATTATCGCAACTTCACAAGTATATAAATTAACTTCCTGCGTGTCAAACTATTTTTATCATCAATGAAGTTGATAGGGCAACGCCACCTAGCAGCATAATTCAAATTGCCCAATGGGAACAATATGTCGACATAAGCTTAAAAAAATATAATAACAATATAAGTTAAACTACCAAGTTTTGTATATTATCTTTTTTGTTTTCTTTTTTAGAACCACCAAGCTCCACCGTGAAAGTTTTAAGCTTTTGATCAAGATGGGATCAGGAAACAATTATGGAATGATATGTGCTTGAGTCGTTTGCTTTTGCTAAAGTTTTTTTTTGCCGGAGTCTCCCTAATGTTGCAAAAAGATACAATTTTTCTACACATTATTTTTTATTTTATTTTATTTATTTTATTTTTTAAGAAATCTGTAACTCACTATAACCGTAGGAATAAGGATCGATACAGTATCTTTTGAATCAGTTGGAGTCGTATACCTTGCATCGTTGAGCACGATCTATATTTTCGTGTTCACGGTAGGCTTGAATCAACACTGGAGAATGGTTGTTTTTGGTCTGACACTGTGGCTGAGTGGGTTGGGGGAAATGGATACAAATTTTTCCTTTTATATGAAAATAGATATCTTTCTACGTAATAAATAATAACTAATTCACTTTTTAAAAGTAGAAATATAACACGGTTAATATAAAAATTTAGCAAATTCAGTATAAAGTCTACAATAAATAATAAAGCGAAAATATGATTCACTTGAAAGATACAAATTTGTTATATAGTGCAAACACATTTAATCAGTTAAAATTATTACATGACGATGATATAGTTATCTCTGATTATTGGAACAATTTATTATCCCATCATTATTTCTTTAACCACTCATTATTTCCCATACGAGATAGACTAGTATATAAGAAAAACAACAATGATTCCAGTATCTTTTTTTCGCCTAAAAAGATACTGAAATATATTATATTTTTATTAATTTTTTCATTTTTTTATTTAGTTTTTAGCCGTAACCACCCACTTTCTCCTTTATCCAACAGTTGTAAATACTTTTTTGACATTATTTTTTTCTCATTTTTCCTATTTAAGATTATGTCAATTTAATTGGCAACCACCCAATTTGTCCACTTTCAACGTTGCCAATACAATTATATTTATATTATTTTTTTCAGTTTTTAAATTTTTTAATTTAGGCAGTAGTGTTAACCACCCACTTTTCACTTCTACACAGCTGTTGTAAATTTTTTTTTACTTTGTTTTTTTTCTCATTTTTTCAATTTAAGGATATGTTAGTCTAGGTTTCAACCACCCATAATTCAGCTTCAATGTGTGAGTCATCTGCCGATATAGTATACACCACCATATAATATTATTGTTATAGTTAAAAGTATTAATATTATTGTTAACGGTATATATTACCTTTAACAATTAATATTTAAATTATGACAGAAAAACTCTAGCAGTAGAACACGAAAGACTTGGGCAAATATTAACATATGAACATAAGGTTGTTTATAGTACTATTGTGGAATCTATTACATCTGGTCATAGTGGTGCCTATTTCTTATATGTTTGTGGAGGAACTGTGAAAACATTATGATTGTTAAAGATATGAATGTTAAAGGTATTAATGTTATTGTTAGTAAAGTTTCAGAAATAGAAATTTTATGTTTGGTGTTTTGGAATTTACAATGGATACTAGCTTCATATATTACCTTTTTTGTTTTCTTTTTTTGAACCACCAAACTCCACTATGAAAGTTCCGAGCTTTTGATCAAGATGAGATCAAAAAAACAATTATGGAATGGTATGTGTTTGAGTCGTTTGCTTTTCCTAAAGTTGTCTTGTCCAGAATCTTTCTATCGTTGCAAAAGGACACAAATTTTCTACACATTATTTTTTATTTTATTTTTGTAAGAAATATGTAGTCACGATAACCGTATGAACAAGGATCGATACAGTATCTTTCAAATCAGTTAGAGTCTTACACCTTACATCATTGAGCACAATCTATATTTTTATGTTCACGACAGGTTCGAATCAACATCGGATAATGACTGTTTTTGGTCTGACGTTGTAGCTTAGTGGGGCGGGGAAATAGGTAGAAATTTTTCCTTTTATACGAAAATAAATATCCTTCTACATAGTAAATAATAACTAATTCACTTTATAAAAGTACAAATATAACACAGTTAAAATAAAGATTTACCAAATTCAGTATAACATCTATAAGAAATAACACGACGAAAATATGATTCACTTGAAATATATAAATTTGCTATATAGTGCAAACACACTTAATTAGTTAAAATTATTAAATAATGATGACATAGCTATATCAGAATATTGCAATAATTTATTACCCCATTTTTATTTCTTTAATCAGTCATTGTTTCCCGTGCATTGCACGAGAGATACACTAGTTCAAGAGAAATATTAAATGATCAAAATCAAATGTCAGTCTTAGTAAGTGAAAAATAGCGAGAAAAGTAAAATTGACAATGACTCTTCGTTTATGTATACAATATCTATTAATATATAAAGACATTTAAGTGTTTTTTAGTTTTTCTCGCCCATTTGCTTTGCTGTAATGCTCGTGGACAGTAATTTGCGGTGAAGTTTTATTTCTGGAAAAATCGATTTCTTCCTTTTTCCTTATTGATTGTATCTTTTTGATTATTTTTATTCCGTACATGATCACGTTCTTTATGTAAATCACATTCTTTTTTTCCTTATTGGTTTGACCACTAATGTAAGAATTAATATCTTTTCCTTTTCTGAATTGTTGTGAAACAAATCAAAACCAAAAGTTTTATAATTCTTTTATATTTTATTTGTATCCTATGATCATTTTCTTTCCTCTTCCTTCCTCTTACCAACTCATACATTTTCTTGCACTGAAACTGTGCATTTTTTTCTTTACAAATTTATCAATACTTGGGTGTTGGACTTGAGAGTGATAGAACGAAATGCGAAGTCATCTATTTTTAGAATCCATATTTTTATTTGCTTTGTTTTGCTCCCCAGTTTCCACATTTCATTTAAATTTAGTTGAAAAATTTTTAAGTAATTTATAAAATAAACAGTACTCAGTTAGCAATTGATCTCCTATTCTCCATTTTTTTAGTGTAAAAGTCATTTCATGTCTCATGATAGATTGAGATATTATAATCGATATTAAATAAAAAAATTAATCATTTGAATTTAGTGGTGTAAAAAGTGGTTTATGTTTTTTGTCGATATATTACGACTTCTCGTGCTTATTTAATATATATATATATATATATCATATTATTAAATAAGAGTTTAAAATAATGTTTTATATTTGCTTATTTTAGCTCTGCAATTTCCATATTTGCTTCAAAAATTGTTAAAAGATTTTTGCAATATTTATAGATTAACATAGAACTCAAACAAAATTGATCACCTCCTTATCGTCCTTGAGTGTATGATGTTGATGATTTACCACTAACATGCACAAATTTAGTTTGTCAAACAAGGTGGATGTTTCATGGCATATGTAATGATATGTTTGAATTTAATTACCTTATAATATAACTATCAGGATCACATTTGCTATTTTTTAGAGGGTGTTTATTTTTGGGCTCTTATGCTTTAATTTAATGTGTATTATTTTATTCTAATTTTAATTTAAGTGCCAAACAATCATATTTTGTGATTATTTTTATTTGATTTAGCGATTTTTTTATTGTTTATTTTTCACCTAGGGATTTTTTTTTATTTTAATCGTTCATTACTTTCTTTATCTATATTGTTTCAAATATGTCTTATTAAGTTGGTCAATGTATTAGAACATTCTTCGTTTTTAAAGTACAATTAATTATATATTGTATTGTTTTTCGTTGTTAAATATTTGTAAATTTAAGTTTCATTGTATTTTTACTCATTTGTTTCAGAATAAATCCTCCCGCTCAATGCATAGGTGCGGAACTTGCAGATTATGATAGAAATTAAGAATAATAATTAATTTTAACAAAAAATTGTATACAAAAAAATGGAGGAAGAGTTGACGGCAAATGGATTCAAAATGACCGGCTCAATTACGGAGCCAAGATTTATGGTAAAAATAGACGGGAAATTTAACTTTGGGATAAGAAGATAATGATGAAAATATTAATGTTTTTAAATATATCTAATTAATAAAATAAAACAAATTCTATTAATTATGAAAAAACTAGACTGCAAAGATTTTTAAGAGAAATATTAAACAGTCAAGACGAGATGTCAGTTGGAGCAAGTGAAAAAGAACGGGAAAAGTAAAAATGCAAACGACTCTACTTTTTATGTATATATATAAATTAGGATATAAATTAAGAATAATAATTAATTTTATCAAAAAATTCCATACAAAAAAATTGAAGATGGAGTTGACAGCAATTGAATTTGAAGTGACCGGCTCAATTACGGAGCCGAGATTTATAGTAAAAATTGATGAGAAATTTAATTTTAGAATAAGAAGATAATTATAGAAATATCAATATTGTTAATTATATCTAATTAATAAAGTAAAACAAATTCTATTAATGATGAAAAAAATCAGATGACAAACATCTTCAAGAGACATTAAACGGTCAAGATGAGATGCTAGTTTTAGCAAATAAAAAATAGCAGAAAAAGAAAAAATGACAAAAACCCTACTTTTATGTATATATAAATTATAGCGATAAGAAATGGAATTAAGCAAAGCGTATAATTGAGTGATATGGCCAATTGCATGTTTAGTTAATTATTATCGGTACGATGAATGGTTACATTGATACGATAAGAGGATAATTAACTATGGAATAATAAATTTTCCTCAAAAAAAAAAAAACTATGGAATAATAATTTAATTATTAATTTCTATAATTATCTATTTATGTTATTTGGGGTTGTAATCAAGGTTTTAAAAAGTGTAAAGAGTGTAAAAGCATCAAAGTTGAGCATTAGGTCTAGGTGCGTCTAAATGCAGCAATGCATGATAAAAAGCGTGATCAATGCGTGAAAAAACATAAAGAGGGTGAACCGTGAAGCGCAAGCATCGAGTATAAGCGCCATCTAAACAAGGTCTAAGAATACTGATTGTAATAATTTGTCAATATTGGAGTGTATGAATTATTATTAATAATTAGATTGGATAGTTTGAGTCAGTTTAACTAACTCCAATTGTTGGAAGCTCAATTAGATTGGGCCTTCTCATAACTATAAGAAAAAGTTATTATGAGTTTAGAGAGTTGGAAAGTTCAAGAATTGTACATTTTCAATGGTATTAGTTTTTTTTCTGACCAAGAAAAGGGGAGAGGTGAAACCCTTCTATACATAGGAGAGAGGGGGACTAGACGGCCTCGCTATTCTTGACCGAGGCACCTAATACCACAAAGTAAAGAATATTTGATCATTGACTTCTTTTGTCAAGTTTTTGGAATCTGAGTCTTTGGAGAATATCAGAAAAGATCCAAAGGGTGAGGAGCTAAAGAAAAATTCAAGAAACTTGATCGTGGAGATAATCCAAGGATGAAGAGTTAAAGAAAATTTCAAGAAACTTGATCGTGGTTATAACTGCGTATTAAAGGTATTATCCGTTGCATGTTTCATTAGACAATTATTCGTAAATAATCATATATCGAATTAAACATTTCGAGGAAACATCTTCTTAGAAAATTCACACAAGGAAATCAACAAAATTAATAGATCACTATGAGAAGCTAGGCACTTTTATGTTCACGTAAGTATGTAGTATATGCACTTTTAATATTTTTCCATCATCGCATATATACACTTCATGTCTTATGTTCATGTAAGTACGTAGATGTACGTCACATGGATATAAGTTTAAGTCTATAGGGTGTGCATCTGTATACTAACAAAGACAAAGACAGTGTATCCATACACCATACACTTACAAGGACAGAAAGTACCACAAAATTTTCAATATCAGTTTAGCAAAAATCATAAGCAAGCTTGCACGTATAAACTATATAGTAGTCTCATAGCACTTTCAAGAAGGTCGGAAAATTTTCATACATGCATAATGAAGAATGACATGATTTTTCTTTTTTTTTTTTTTTTTGGTAAAGGAAAGAATGACATATAGTATTATTAGTACTCAAAGTAATCTTGTTGTTTAAGCCTAGCCAAACAGGTCCACTTACCAAAATAATTTTAATTGTCGGAATTAAAGCTTTGCTGCCCTCCAAAAATGGCAAGCATCTCCAGTTAATTCTTCTTTTACCCTCAACTTCACCGAACATTCGAATTTCGAGCGATCGTTACGCCTATTCTCCGGAGTTTCTTAAGGACACAATAGTCATTTGAATAAAAGCCCCGCTCCTTTTTCAATTCTTCACCGTAAAAACATCTCTATAACTCTATTTATCGGATACGACATCGTCTTGTCGTCTCTGAGATTTCCGTTATTATTTTTCAATTTAAATCCATCAGATTTCACCAATTTTTTTGAGTTGAATTGGATTTCGATATATATGTATATATGTCCTGTTTAATCTACATACACAAAAGCATTTATTTACAGTTGAATAAGGAATAATTTTTTTCTGCCCGTTTGCAAAGAAAACCCTAATTATTATGGTAAAGATGAAAAGTTGAGTTGTATTTTTGTCAAAGACTGAATTTTTCATCTGATCTGATAGTATATAGAAAAGTCTTGTACATAATTACGAATGGCGGATCAAGAAGATGAGGATTTGAAGATGGCTCTGAGAATGAGCATGCAGCAGCATGAGTCTCCGGAGCCGAAGAGGAGCAAGGCGGGGAATGATTCCGGAGGAGTGCCGGAGGAGTCTCCCGAAGTGAAGAATCGGCGATTGCAGCGGGAATTGATGGCGACTGCAGCGGAGAAGAGGATGGCAGCAGCCAAAAGCTCTGCGGCATCTGTTGTGAAGAGCGCGGAGAGTGTGAAGGAAGTGAAAATTGGTGGGTCTGGAGATGAGGGGAAGGGTAAGAGTGTTACTTTGGAGAGAGGCGACGACAAGAGTGGAAATTTAGCGACCGATTTGCCCTTGGCAGAGGCTCACCATCTTTTTTCGATGATCTTTGGGAATGAAGTTAGTAAAGATGTACTTGCACAGTGGACTAATCAAGGCATTAGGTAAAGTTATTTAAATGCAAAGTTTTAGCCGTTTGATATATGTTTGTAGCCACTCTCTCGATAAATAAGTTAATTGATTGATTTTCTGCAAATGAGTAGTTAATTGAAGTAACCAAAAAATTGAAAATTCAGATTATTTTGATGTATTCACGTCGGATGAGAAGCAAAGGAAGTAAATTGCTATAGTATTTCCAGTAGCTAAAGCAGAGTTTTTGAAGCGTCCATATGGAGATTCTTGAATATGGCTGTCATCCAGGGTTCAGTTTTACTGTTGTTAGTAGTATTATTTGGAGTATCTAGTTCATAGACCAAACTGATGCCGAATTTTCTCATGACAGTCAGTCATAACTTGCATGCCTTTGTAATATGATAATGCTGTGAACTTTAACTGTGAGAGTGGGTCCTTCTCCTGAAATTCAAGAGCTAAATGCATTTTGACAGTGTCATCAACAAACTTTAGAAGAAGGGAAATCCCACAGATCGGAAGAGTATCAACTAACTTTGTTTTACTGCTTTGATCAGAATGGTCATGCTGTCAATTGATGTGCTAAAACGGAAAACTTTATCAGTTTACACTAGTATGATTACTGTGGGTAGTGGCTTAGTCTTGATTGGGAGGGTGGGAAGAGGTGGTGGAGGTCAGGAGGTGGGAAATTTGAAGGGGTTGCTGAAATCATCATCTTTAGTGTGTGAGTGTGCGCGCTCCTTTTTTTTTTTTTTGGGTTGGGGGGGGGATGTGTCTAGATTCTTTCTTTACTAACACTGAATATACAAGGGCTGTTTAAGAGCGTCCACATTGTTAGTGTTAAACTAGGTTGTTCGTGAAGTTGTTAGTTAACAACTCAAAAAAGTATCTACATTGGTGGTGTTAAGGACGTTGTTAAAAGAATCTTTTTTGGTTAGTTGTTAACTTAACACTGTGCTAGAATTTAACGTTGTTGAAAAATTCTTTTATTTATTTATTTAATAAAGTTTGACGGTTCACTTGGACTTGAGTGAATTTTAGTGATTTTGTTTGACATACTTCGATAGTTAAATTTAACTTGCATATGTGACATTTAACAACAGCTTAAAATGATCGGCTTTTTTGCTTATGTGGATGGCTAAATTTAACAACACCAATGTGGATCCCATTGTCCTTTTCCCATTATAAATCATCAGCCACTTGATTTCACTACTACTCAAATGTAACCATATATTTTATGGGACACACTAAATCTCCAGAAGAATAATGAAAACCAAACGCCTTCATAGTATTGACAAGATTTCAGATAAATGCATTGTCAAAAGCATCAATCAGACAATGCTTTAACTTTTTGGTCTTGAAATCTCAACTTTCTTGGACATCTGAAGTGGTGGCAGAAGAATGATACACAGAGGTGTGGCGGCCGGACGTTCCAGTGATAATGGACAAAAAAAGGCTTATTCATATTGTATGTATAACCGGTTTTCACTTCTTGTTTGTCTAGATAATCCTATAACTCATTTTATTCGTTCACCTTGTAACCTATAGAGACTTTGTTGTATTTTCCTGTTCTGCTGCTAATCATTCAGAAATCCATACATGTTTAATACTCTGCCTTGCTGTTTACGTTCAAAAAATGCCTGGCTATGGAGGCCTACGGTTTCTGATTGTTGAATTTACGTCTGCACATTAATACAGCCATAATGTCTTTATTGTACCTTAATCATCTGCCTAACTCATTGCTCTATTTCTATGCGCTCAGTTGTCACCTTGTTCTACTGGTTTTAGTAAATTTGTCATATAGCATTTCTAATACCTCAGGATATAACTTTCCTTATAGGTTTAGTCCTGATCCTGAAACATCTATGGGGCTTGTGCAGCATGAAGGCGGGCCTTGTGGTGTATTAGCAGCCATACAAGTAATAGTTTGATTTCTTACTTTCCCACCATTCAAAACTCGATCCAAGATTTATAGTATAACTAACGTGTCATATTTACATGTTTGCTATTATTTGAATCACAATTTCTTGTTTATAGTTTCCGAATTTGTTTCAAGAAAATGAACTGCTGCAGCTATACTGAAAGGAACTACATTATGTTTAAATGATTTATTTGCCTTGTTCTCTAAGATTGATATCAAATTAAAATTGTTTTTCTAGGATACTTTTTATCAACACACTGTGCCCGATCCATGTAATCTCTACATATCATTCCATACATTTTTAGTTTAACAAATTTATGATGGGAAACAAACACCTACTTAATTTGTTCAGTTTCAACTGGACATCTTCAAATACCGTCTTCATTTATTAACACTAGTAGTTGGACTATTTTGTTCATGTTTCTAAACCTTGAATGTTATTTTCTCAAATGTGGTTTTCGAATATCTTTTTTAAACTATTCTTGCATGCCATTATAGCTTTTCTAGCTTTATATTTCAGTATTTGACCTCTGATACTCTGCATTTCTGCAAATTCTGTCATATGGATATCTGAGACCATTTTCAACTTAATTCCAAAAGGCGCCAGTATATTTGTTCCAAGTTCCTGTGCATATGTAACTTTTATTTGGATGCACACTATCCGTGATACACTTCCTCATTGCAAAAAAACAACAGTATTTGTCGCTTTTATTGTCTTCTGCCTTCTGGTAACAAAACAATCCTTGTCTGTGCAGGCTTTTGTACTCAAATACCTTCTATTTTCTACAGAGGAATCTGAAGTTGCAACAAACATGTCAACAAGTTTGAGTTTGAGAAGAGTGCCCAAGAATGAATACAAAGCGGGAGATGTGTTTTCTTCTCTTACTGAAGACAAAAAATCAAGGTGATAAATATTATTTGATATCTATGAATTAAACTTGGTTTTAGGATATCTACTTGGGATATTTGCTATAAGTTTCATTCATAGCTTCAAATTAGCTTCTTAATTATTTGAAACTCTATGAACTTTATGATCTCATGAGTTAATCTTTAATTTTTAATTTATTTACATTGATTCACCTACCAAAGGTTAAAGTTTTGTGTCAACGTGGATTTTATTTTTATTATGTACATGGAAGTATCAAGTATGGGTCCACATTTTAAGTGAAATCTTGCTAACTACTGTGAATTAAATAGTATCTTGTATTTCTTGAATGAGGCATACTGGCAATCTATTTTGAATAACTGGAAAGTAATGTTAGCTTTTTGCTATATTTTGGTCTCTTCTTTATTAACTGGTTTGCATTCCACTGCTGAAAATTGTTTGTAAATTTCTATGCTTCTTTACAGAGCCTTGGTTCGGAGCATGTGCGAGATACTCTTTCTATGTGGAAACAATAAGAAAGCTCTAATATCATCTCTAGATATTCTTGATGGTGAAATTGAGGGTTCTACTGAACGCTCCAAGGATGAGGTAAATTTAGTTATTTCTCCACACTGTGTAACATTTTGTCTAGCTAAATTTAACACCACCAATGTGGATGCTCTTAAATGTATTTATTTGAAACTTCAACTGGCAATGCAGGTACTATTTGTGGTTTAAAGCTGTGCAGATTCCATTGTGCAGGATAGAAAACCTGTCAAAGATAGCACTAGACTGCAATGATAAGGGAAATCATATAAAATCAGACCACGTCTCCTGCTTGGTGTGGATCTAGACACGCCACATTAGTTGACAGCAGGCCATGTTAACTCGCAGGATTGATGTGGCGTACCTAGTTGCACGCCACGCAAGCGTGTGACATCATGTGCCAGATGTCTAATTCTATATTATTTCCCACAATGATAATGCACTAACTATTCCACTTCTAGTTTTTATATTATCAATTGTTTGTCTTGTATTGCAGGCTTTTGCAAAAGCACTTGATCTTTCAATCGAATCTGGCTCTGACTTGCAGAAGGTTCTGAGAGTTAGCACATACACTTCACGTTCAAGTGCATTTCATAAGCTTCAATCTATGCTCCCTGCTTTCCGTAGTCGTATGGGCGCGTTGCTTTTTCTAATATCTGCCTTGCTTTCTCGAGGACTGGTATGTTGATATTAGCACAGGCCCCTGCTCTCCCGGCCTATTTTTCTCCCATGTTTGTTCTTGTTTTTATTGATAAGAAAGGAGCACTGGTTCCTAGTCCTTGACATGTGGGATTAATTTGACATATGAAAGGAAAGAGACAACTATTGAACCTTGTTATGTTATGAACAAATGTCAAAATATAAATAAATAAATGGAAACACAGCTCTTCCAACACTGAAATACTGCAGTTATTTCATTAGCTTTTTCTCTTTGTTATTTATGGATCTGACCGATACATTTATTTATTCTTCATAAACCATTCAGGAAAACGTCCAAGCAGATAGGGATGACCCCAGTCAACCATTGGTAACTGCTCCATTTGGGCATGCGTCACAGGTATCTATAGATTGGTGAAATTATATTAGATGGCTCTCTGTACGAGTCATTGATTTGTTATCCTTGATAACTGCCACGGATGATCCCTGAACACGACTTCTCTCACACAGGAAATTGTAAACCTACTACTTTCTGGAAATGCTGTAGCTAATGTTTTTGATGGTAAGATGGACTTAGGAGGTGGCATGTTTGTAAAGGGCATATCTACGCCTGTGGAAGTTGGATTCCTTACTCTGCTAGAGTCCCTTAATTATTGTAAAGTTGGCCAGTACCTGAAATGCCCAAGGTGGCCAATATGGGTAGTTGGAAGCGAATCTCATTACACAGTATTATTTGCTCTTGACACGAAAGTTCAGGAGGAGAATGAGCTTGAAAGTAGAGAATCAAAAATCCGGAGAGCATTTGACGCCCAGGATCAAAGTGGAGGTGGTGGATTTATTAGTGTGGAAGGCTTCCATCAAGTCCTAAAGGAAACAATCATCAACCTTCCGTCTGATAAACTTGAGCATCTCTGCAGCACAGGTTTTATTGTCTGGAGTGAATTCTGGCAGGTTCTTTTGGATTTAGACAAGAGCTTAGGAGGCATGAAGGATTCAACTGGATTGATGGGAAAGAAAGTATTTGATCTGTACCACTTCAACGGAATAGCAAAATCAATTGTGAATGGCAGCCAGGCATCTTCTGGAAGTGAAAATCCAATACAACGACCCAGACTAACGAAATTGAGGGTTTCAGTTCCCCCGAGGTGGACACCTGAAGAATTCATGGGCGACGTATCAGGGCCTTCTGGCGAGAAACAGAATTCAGCTGAAACATCAAAAACTGAGCCTGCCCAACATGCACCTTTGGTCGATTGCATTAGAACTCGCTGGAATCGTGCGGTGTGCAATTGGGAAGGAGATGCTCCGAGTATTGTCTGATTATTGTTTCATATTATGTGCATCTTCAGTGTGGGGTATGGACAAGCATATCCTTTATATTGAAAAGAGCTCGCTCTTTATCTACGGTAAGGCTTTTTCTTAAGTACAGGGTGGGTGTTTCCCTCTTCAAATTTTCCCTATGAGACACCATATTAACTTTATTTCTGTAGCATTTACAGTCTAATTTGGTTGAAAAATGTCTCCATTTCTGAGTAGAATAGGATGATACTTTTGGCATTATTCATTTCGTCCCCAAACCTTTCCCTCTCAATGGCTATTGGTTAGGATATTCTTGAATGCCGGGGAGGTTTTGATAATATCGGTCAGGATTTGTTGTAACCATTAATGTCTCCCCCTCCATAATTGTGTTTGTTGATTAGCCAAAGTCTTCTCCCTTCTTCAAATATACACTTCTTCTGTAGAATTATTTCACAGATATGGTTGTCTGTATTTCATTTTCCTTTTTTTGATTTTTTGACATCAAGAAATGTTCCGATTCACAGTTTGTATCGGAGAAAGGCTTGGCTTCTTTATGTGGTCAGGTTCCCATTTCCTTGAGGCCCCAAGTGAAAGATACGAAAACTTGAGAATTTGTGTAAATTTCAACGTCATGCTTATAAGTATCTCCTGTAAGCATGTGTCTAGGTGCATTTAGAATTGAGATTTGTACTGTGTGTCCGGCGCTTTATCAAGCAATTGTCTTTTGCTGCACTCACTTAGGCAATCGTAGAGTCGTAGACTCAGGTTCAAATATTGTTTCCTGATTTACGTTTTTTATAATAATAATAATCTTGGTTAAAGTACATTGTTCAGAAAAGTCTTGTCTCTTCAACAGTTACTAATCTCCAGTGGATCATTTATTAGGATTCAAGCCTGAATTTGTTGTAGATAAACTTTGTATCGTACAAGAAAGGAATTACAATTATGATGTTCAATCTGGATCGAGCCTTCAATTTACTAGTACCGCAGCTTATTTTGTATACTATGTATGCGTAAATAGTTTAATTTTATTTTCACCGCACATTGGTATAACATTTTCTTACAAACTAATAATAAAAAAAAAAAGTCCTTGTTATTTTACTACTACGTTGGCATGTTGTTATACTAAGCGACTAACGTCTATTTAGTTCTCTTTCATATAATTTTTTTTTATAGAGCCAACACCGAACTTATGTATCTACTGTTTTTTACCATTTGTACAAAATAATGGGACCATCACTTTTTCTTCATATTAAGTCTTGCCAAGTAAGGTTGCGGACGTAAAATTGGCTCTTTCATGTGTATGCAAGTAACACGCGTTGTTACAACACAAACCCTTTCACCAACTAATGATAAATACAGTATATATAAAATGTTCGGTATTTCAACTCCTTCATCATCTATATTATTTCAAAAGTTGGCACTGGCTTTCTCACACACTCTCTCTCTCTCTCTCTCTCTCTCTCTCTCTCTCTCTACCTACTTAACAGTCCTCCATCTCATCTTCTCAAAAACTTGCTAGACTTCCTCTTCCACGATGGGTGAAAAGCCTCTGATAGCACCCACTACATTAATATTAGTAGCAGTGCTCTTATCAATGTTCCATCAGTGTGATCGTATTCACGGTGCTAGGCATACACAATTTCTTAAGGTCATACCTAAAACTTCCACTTCTCCGACGGAAAACTTCTACGGGTGCTTGCCAAAAGGAGTTCCGAGGCCTCCTTCAGGTCCTTCGAATAGGCATAACGATATCGGGTTGCAAGCCGGTTCGCCATGAAGATGTATTTAGATACGTGCATGTATTGGTGCTGTAGATAGGTGAAAAGATGTGTCATTTTGATGTGTTATATAATCAAGAAATCAACTGAAGAGGGGAAAAGCTGGTAATTATGAGTAGAATCTTACTTCTACTTTTGTTTTTGTTTTTTTGGAGAAGCTATTGGTATGCATTTCAAAATTATTTATACCCTGGTGAAAAGAATATGTGATGATTTTATCAAATAATGGCAAGTTCAAAGGTTTTTTTGAGTTCATGTTTTGAGAGATATTTCTTTCCGACGGTCCTGAATTATATTAACAGAGGATGGGACTCTCGATATTCATCAACACGGTATTTCAAAATCTTGAACAAATTTCATTTATTATCGAAAGATTAAAAATCGTATGTTTGATTTTTTTTTCTTCATTTTCTCTTTAATCATTATAAGCGGATTGTATAAAAATTCAATCGATCCTTATACTTGACATTTGACAAAATCAATAGATTTAAGAGAAAAATTCAAAAAGGAAAGATATCTAAAATAAAATAGTATAAAAATTTAAATGCTTGAAACGAAACGATGTTGCATAATCTCTTTCTTCTAAGTCAACTGGAAAAAGTTAAATGAAGATTAATAAATAAAGGAGCATATAATGTCAAAGTTTGGTACATAAATTGAAATACGACATCTATCAATAGGAGGGAAATTTCATTTCAACTATACTACTAAATGCAATTGATTTACCACTGAGAGTTCTTCAACGAGTTAATTTTTTTACGAACATATGTGGTGGATCCCTCAACACGTGCAAGATGAAGTTCATAAGGTGCTTTTGACCAAATAACAGACGTTAGTACTGTTATAACACTAGACAGATAGTGTGATATAATATCATCTATAAGCTATCGATGTAATTTGTGGAGATAATGATATGTTCACATTAGTTGCTGTTATTATTGTACTACATCAATATTTGGTACCATTACAACATTAGACGTGGTTAGACGTGGTTGCTATATCATTTTTAGATCGGCAAAAAAAAAAAAAAAGTACTTGAAAAAGTATCATAACGAGAATAAATTGATTACGAATTCACAAAACGTTATCAAATTGAACCTAAGCCAAGTCAAGTTTGTGCCCTTACGTTCACAAGTCACCCTCAGAAAGGATCCTGTCCTTTTCTGCAATACCTTGCATGAAAAATTAAAAAATGCTGCGCCTGATTCGATATGTTTCTATTTTATCCTTTTGGCTGATTAATTAACAGAATCTCGTGGTACATATCTCATTGACTCTGCCTTTCTGCATAACCAAAAATAATGCTCCACCTTCCTACACTTGACTTGATAACCTTCACGTTATGCGCAAGAATGCAACATTCTTCATTAAATTATTCAAAGCGTGCAAATTCAGGCCCCTCTTTGCCTTAGTTAATACGTATTATTTATACCTGTAATTAATTCCCCTGTTTCTCAACGTCATCGTTAGCTAAATTTAGCAATGTTCATTTTGATTTCATCCACAGAACAAGATTCAGACGAGCATCGAAAGGCAGCTCCTAGTGAAGTCTGGGAGATTTGAAGTTGTCGACCGATCATGGAGAAAAACTGGGCACAAAGAACTTTTAAACATATAATAATTAGAACGCATCTATATACACTACAATATGGCAAGTAACAAAAACACCGGATTCCCCGAAGAAATGGAATAGGAAGGAAATTTTAAGGAAAGGGGATGAGAAAAATGGGGGAAGGGCCAAAAAAAGGAAGGTGGGTGTCTATTTCCTGCATTGCTATCAGAACTGCTTGGGCATAAATGAAACGACTTTCCTGTCTTCTGTACCTAAATTTGGGAAGATGGTGAAAAGGCTCCCTCAAACCTGCGAGTGTCCTGGCCGGAAACTGAAGATTTGTCTGATCCGCGAACATTGTATCTTTCATAAACTTTTTCACGGTTTTCCGACCACCAAGTTTCTGCTTGGTGCTCCCCAAATCTTCTCCGGCTGCATAATAATAGAAGAATGAAGAAACACGCATCAGTTAATTCTTGTTCAAATCACATCATAAATGACTCCTGTGAAACTGATGCTGTACCTAAACTTAATGAGATTTTAGAGCATAATATAGTAATGACTTAATGAGATTTGAGAACAATGACATCTGAGACTTTTCTCAGCAACTTTCAGCATAATTATTATCGATATATAGTGAGTCATAATAATCGAGATTAGAGAATAGTCTGATCTTAAGCATATTATTTAACAATACACATATTTTTAACAAAATGAGTACTAACATTAGAACTTATGATGACAATGTGCCATACCTGAAGCGGACACGTTTGAGATCCCTGGTTCCATCTCGAAGTGCTACAAGTGTTATATATACACCGGGCTCGTACTGTTCAATCCACTCAGCCTCAATTTGAGTAGCATTACCAGGAACTGTTGAGTTTCTAGATTTCAAGCCACTTTCACCTTCTTGAGGCCCAGATTCTTTGGTGCTGACACTTTCAGCACCGCTGCTGTAAGCCCGAACATCTTCGCCTCCATTAGGAAGTCTGACATCTGAACGTTCATTCATCCCATTGGTAGCGGAAAATCCAAGTGATCGAGAGGCCGAGTTAATTTCATTCCGATCTATTTACGGTGGTGGAGTCAATTCCAAGGTGGGAGGCCATGTATGAGCTATTGTTGATAGCATCAAATCTTGAATTCCCTTCCCCCACATTAGCACTGGGAAAGTGGTTGCCATTTGGTTCCACACCATTTGGTAGGTAAGCCAGCTTGATGCTTTCAGAATCATAAGCCCCAGGTGGCAATCTCTCTGCCATATCTTTGAGCTGCAAATTGAGAAAATGAGAAAAGTGAATCAGAGCATATTTTGAGGCAGTAATTGAACCATAGTCATAAAAGATTAGAAATATATCAAGGCTGAAATCCGATAACAGAAAATAAAATTTGCATTCAGCAGAACAAGATCAATAGGCATAGCGGATACAGGGGAAGAAGTTCCTTAACCTGTACCACCCCCACCCACCCACAACAGGAAAAACAAAAAGACATGTATATCCCTTTCCAAAGCAATTTGGTTGTCTATAGGCATTCATTTGACTGTGAGGGAAGGTGAGGGATTCAAGACAGCATTACAAAAACTCCACAACTATCAATACAGTATTAACTCTCCACAACTATCAATACAGTATTAACTCCAAGAACTCGACTATCAAGGGAATAACGATCACCTTTTCTTTTTTCCTTTGGAAACATGCAACGAGCTTATTTTTTTCCATTTAAAATTCATGATATACATATGTAAAGCTTAATCTCACCTGTGCAGTGAGTGACTTTATCACTTCTTTTGCAGCTTTACATTTGGCAGATTCCTCTGCAGCCAATGCCATTGCTTCCTGAGCTTTCTTTGCTGATTTCTGGATATCCAACTCTTGCAGTTCACATCGATTTCTTAGGCTCTCAACCTATCATCAAAATCAAAACAGAAAAGGATTAACTTTAGAGACATCAAAGCAGGAAAAGGCATGACAGATTGAATTTGGGATATAATACCTGCACACGCAATTTATGTACTTCTTGATTCAGAAGTTCATTGGTCTTCTTCAAACTATCTGTAATGCTTTTGGAGAAAGAAAGTCCTGAAGTTGTAGGGACCGGCGTCGCAGATCGAGGAGGGCTAGATTTCCTAGAAAAGGGGGACACAGATCTGGAACTAACACTAGATGGTGCAAGAACTGGTTTTGGAGCTGTTCTACGAGCATCAACAGCTGTAGACACTACAGCATCTCTAAGCTGTAACAGAGATGGAACCTGAGAAGAACGGCCTAAAGAGAATGTGTCTGATTTCTTTCCTTGCTTGGCCGCTTTTGTATCTAACTGTTTGATCAAATCAAAATTGGACTGCATTCCCGACTTTGCTAATCGGAGGTCAGCCTTGTCCAACCGGTCCTTGTTTTCCCCTGAAAGGCGCGGCACAGCATTTCTCCTGCTATTAACTCCAGCTTCTGCCAATTTACTTAGTTTGGCAAAACAGGAATCACAAACACGATATGGTTTGCTGGGATTAGGAGCCAACGCAGCCCGTAAGGCTTTTTTAGAACTGCAAGCATGACAGTGTACTAATCCACAATTATAGCAATTGTGCCTCTTTCTTGTGAAGCCAAAAGCTTGTCTACAAGCTGAGCACTGAGACTGCTCAGCACCAGAAACCCATTTGTGAAGACATATGGCAGCTGTAAAATTTGAACCACACCCAATAAATTTAACATGTCTATCCTTTAAAGTTTCAACCAGTGTTGGCGTTTTACGGTCCTCTATGTCTCCATGACCCAATCTTCCATTTGCTCCTTTTCCCCAAGTGTAGACCTCGTTTTTGGATGTCAAGACAGTCACATGATATGCACCACAAGCAATTTCTTCAACAGATTCGCCAGCAAGCTTGTCTTCCACCAAGCAAGGTAGCTTTCCATCCGACTGAGGATTTCCAAGCTGACCATAGACTGTACTTCCCATTGTAAAGACACACCCCGACGTAGTCAGCCCAAGAGTCAAACTATGTCCACAGGCAACCTTGTGAAAATTGTAATCAATGAGTGCAGGAACACACGTAGGTTTCAGTCGAGGTTCTTTGTCACCATGTCCAAGACGATTTTTATCACCATCACCCCATGTGAACAGCTTTCCAGATGAAAAACTAGCACTGGATTGTGTAACAATAACCTCAACCACGGCAGCAGTATGCCACACTCCACAAGCAACAGCAATGGTCCTCAACCCAGAAAGAGATTCAACTTCCCTTGGGTATGGGACATTTTCCCGATTACCGTGGCCTAAAACACCAAATGTTCCATCTCCAAATGTAAAGAGCTGTCCAGTTGATGTTACAAGAGCAGTGTGCCATGGACCACAAGTAACTATTGAAACTTGAAGTCCCTCAAGAGGACCTGAAATTCTCTTTGGTATCCAGTGACTGATGTCATTGCCATGACCCAAGAGCCCAGCATTATGTGTCCCATCTCCCCATGTATAAAGTTCACCAGCCATCGTAACAGCACAAGTGTGAAACTCTCCACATGCTACAAAATCAACACTACAAAAGGATAAAGATTCCACGAGATGAGGCTGAATGACATCCTTCCCAACTCCATGGCCAAGCCGTCCACCAGATTCCTCACCCCAGCTAAAGACTTCACCTTGCCTGGTGACTAATGCAGCATGCCTTACCCCACAGGCTATATGATGCACATCCAGAACAACATTAGATTCTAATGGCCTCGGAACAAGTACATCAGCTCTTGTACTCACGGAACTAGCGTTTTTCTCCGGCCCAACTTTGACAACATTATCACACACGACCTCACCCCATATATACACATCCCCTAAAGCATCACAATCATCTGGTGCAGATCCATGACTAGAAGTACTGGGGGCACTAGAAACGCTCACTCGAAAAGCATCTGAACCAGATCCCTTCACTTGCATGTTTGTCTGATCCAAGGCCACATGTAAACTTTCAGAATGCACCGAATTATCCGTGCGATAACCTTTTGGTGAAGGGTTTATGTTCGATTTGATGGAAACTTCAGGAGAGCTAACCTCTCGTGTAGCACTCACAGAACTGTTACTTGGACTATTTGATGTCAAATCTCTACTATCCTGGAAATATTTCAGCAAAAATCAAAAGTTGAACATTGTGTCAATAACATAATTAATATCTAGATAAGCATGTTTGAATATCACCACCACCATCAGAAATACTGTTCTGTTAATTTTATATACTACATGCCCATTAATCAATTGGAAACTCCAATACTATTAGCTGTAGAAGATATCTTAAAAAGCCGTTATGGACTGAACTTATCTACACTACATCATGCTATTGGAAAAGGTCAAAACAGCCGTAATAGGACAGCTTGTCAACATTGCAGCAAACACAATAACCTGCTCGTCTCAGGAGATACAACTTAAATTAGGAATGCATGTATGACTTGTATTTTAAAATGAAAATTTTTACAACCCAAAAAATGACCTGCTTGTCTCAGGACGTTATGTCAACATTGCAGCAAGCACAATGATCTGCTTGTATCATGAGATGCAACTTAAATTAGGAACGTATGCATTACTCCCATTTAACAAGAAATTTCTGGCAACCCAAAAATGACAACATTTTCCCTATGATATCCTGAGGAAATCAAAATATCCCAAAAAGCCTTTTAGACTGATGTCGTAGTTCTAATATGCAATACTAGATAAAAACCGCTATCGGGAGGAAAACAAAAAGATTATTGGCAAGCCTGAACTCTAGTTATCTAATCAAACCAATTAGAGCATTTTACTTATATGTATGACCACAGATAGAGACAGAAACCCGTGACGATTAGTAAATAGATAAGGCGAGGTAGCAAGAGTTACATCGAAATAGAGACCGCCATCATTCCATCCATCAATTTTTGAGCGCCCAGCTTGTCCTGATGATATTAAAGCCTTAAGGCCAGCTATCCAGATCTCTGCCTCAACTCTGTCTTTGCAGATCTGGTATTAACAAAAAAGCATGAGCATAATTTCATAAAACACAGAAAACGCAATATTTACCTATCAAAGCCAGTCACAAACCAGATCAAGGGATCTTTTGCCATTGTTGTATATGAGAGAGAAGGATAAATAGTCCTTTTCAGGTCGCAGATATCGTTGAAAAACAGCCTGGAAACAATCAAGGAGATCTTGAGGAATAATTACATACAATAGAAAAATACAACGTGAATAAGTTCTCAAAAGTCTCACGGTTCTCTGTCCCGGTATAATTCTTGAAACTGAAGCTAACTTTAAACTTCTTTCACCACTACTAGAAATCCAAACTAAAGATGTTTCATCCTGCAATGTAAAAATCAAGCTAAATATTAGCATATCAAAGAAACAAAATAAGAAAACAACTAAAAGCCTAAAAGTAGATTATAGTTGTAATAATGAGAAAAGTTAAGGACTGATGGCTACTAGAAAGCAGTAGCAAGTCCATTAGATATTACAATTTTCATGAACCCTTCAAAACAACATATATACAAAAACATGGAGAACCCTAATGACCTTTTGACGGCCAACAAATTCCATTTCACTATACTTCATGGAGAAAAAAAGGTTGGGCGTGGATTCAAAAATATCCAATTGTAGTCTGCTATGGAGAGAGAACAAAAATACATATATGCCAACCTTTTCAATCGCCTGACGCCAATTTTATTAACTACCATAACACTTGCCAATGAATGTCGTTAGTTTATTAGAAAATTTTGATAAGTACAACATCAATTCTTGGAAAAATACTTAGAGAAAATTAGAGATGCACAGATTATATAGTAGCACCAGACAACCATAAAAGCTAGCCAGACAGAGGAAATCAATATTATAATACAATGTTAGCAAAGAGAGTAAGAGTACCATCATCTCAAGCACCCATAGAACATGTTTGAGCATAAACATATACATCCCTTTCTCAGAAGACCTCACACACCAAACAAATACGTCAATTTTGATTAAGCATAAAGCATATAGAACTTACATTAGAGAGTCTAAAGGGATAAAATTTAGAGATCGGAAGAGCGTTACGACCATATTTAAGTAGTTGAGCGCCCTTTTTTAGAGCAACCAATGCCTGCAAAAGGACACGGGATGAATTACTAAGAAGAGGTACTTACAGCAGCAAGCATAAGATGACATAGAAAATGACTCAGTTTAGAGAAAAGAAAGCCAAAACACCCTAAAATCGCTAAATAGTTCAAGAAGCCATCTCTGACAAGAAGAAAGATCTCCAGAACAATAATGACGTGTCAGCTCAGACACATATTCAAAACTTTAGGCATTGGTCCAGTACTCCAAGCATGAAATGTTTAATTTGGACAGTCATCAAACTGGATTGCAACTTATGCAAGGCAATTTTTTGACAGGTGACCAAATCCAAAAGAATAAACACGATTTTTCCAAATGGTTAAAGAAAGTGTAACATATCAACAATCCAATTATGGCACCTCCCATCCCATGTGGTTGTACGGATGCAAGCCAATAAGAGGTCCCTTAATGGCACCTCCAGGAGGTGCTTGAAAATTTTCAAACATATCAAATATGAAGTCAATAACATTAGAGGATAATATAAGAGACCTCCAGGAGGTGCTTGAAAATTTTCAAACATATCAAATATGAAGTCAATAACATTAGAGGATAATATAAGAAGTTGTTTGTTCCGATTATAACTTGAATTTCTTGTAAGCACAAATTTTGTGGCACCCACTACCCACAGCTACAAACTAATGCTCATTTTATCCATAAGTTATATGGGAACCATGAAACATCCTCTATTCCTTTCACCAAACCATAATGGAAAACAAATAATCCATTAATCTCACTGGAAATAACAAATGACAATCATATACATGCCATAATGTATCAATTGATGGATATAAGCGAATTGTTGAGAGATGAAACAAAACCGCACTATAACTCCTCATGCTCTCATTTTTCTTCTAACCTTGCTTTTTACTCACACTCCTAAATAATTAAATTCAAGAAATGAGCAACTTCATATTTCTCAGTGCAATGTTATCTATGAAATTTTAAAGAGAGATTTTGTGCAACAATTCATTAGTAGTTAGTAGAAACTAAATTTTCTTTTTTTTCCAAATAATACTGAGAACCATAGATATTTACTGAACGAACATATTCGGATATAATAATATGAATATTCAGAGCATAAAATAAAATATTTAAGGGAAGTTCCAGTGATATTATAACAATAATGAAAAAAGTACAATTAGGTAGGTGGAATGAGTGGTGGAAATTTGTTGGGTATTTGAAATGTGTCATTGTAATTGAGAATTTATCAGATTACTGGTTCATAAAATTATAATAAGAAAATCAAAACGGCGTTTGCAATGAGTTAAATATAGACAAATCCATAAGAGCATAAATGGATCACATTGAAGACGTATAAATTTAGTATTGTATCTTGAATTGAACTTCTAGAATTATCTTACATTTGTTCCATCTTATGTCTGTGCGCAAGAATGTGTCTATGTTACATTTCCGCACTTGCTTTACGTCAGCATCATCACATACAATAACGGTATTAATATGTATTGAAGATATTCCAATGTTTGACTCCATCAATGTATTACTGAGTAAGTAATAGATTTATTATTACTAATTTTTTAATGCAGGGGATACCACCATCTTGCAGTGATTCTCAACGCATCATCTAAAGATATGCTCCTATATTTTTAGTTTATTTTGTTAAACAGGTAACATTGTGTTCTCTTTGTGTTTCAATTTTCTGTTTTTTTTTTAAAATACATTTTGAGTTTTCTATTTTGAGGTTGCTGTTTTGAAAAAATAAAAATGCGTTTGGTTTATCACTTAAAAAAAAAAAAAAACTGTTTTTAGAATTAGAAAATAGAAATCCTCTTTGGTTTGATTTTTTTTTTTTATGATAAATTATACAATAAAAATTGCATGGATGCTTAAACTTTTCAAATTGTTCAATTTGGTCACTACGGTGGTCGCGACCACCATTTAGTTGTTTTACAACGGCCAGCAAAACCAACATCACGAAACCACCACATGGTGGTGTCAGCCACCAGATCTGGAGCTTCCATTGCCTACGGCGTCAAGCCTAATTGTTGTAGGCGCCGGCTGTTTTATGGCCGTGCAAGGTGGTGTTGCCAGCACCGACAGTTGTGTTCGGGGATTAAAATGAATATAGAAATAAAAGTTAGGATTTAGATGTAATTAATGTGAAGTTTAAAATCTGAAAATGCATTTTCCACGATTTCAACTTTTAACATAGAAATCATTAAAAACAAGAAAAAGTCGTTTTTTTGTTTTCTTTACAAATTTTGAAGTTGTTGTTTTTTGTTTTCTTTACAAAATTTGAAGTTGTTTTCTGAATTACATTTTTAAAAATATAAAAGAGATCGGAAGAGCGCTATTTGTAAAATAGTGAACAGAAAACAGTTCCAAAACAGCAAAGAGAACGCAGCCATATCCCCAAAACTACATCTCCTTTTCTTATTGATGACATCTAAACAGTAAAACTATTACTGTTAGTCACAATTCTTCTCTTTATTTTTCCTTTTCTGAAGATATAAATATGCATTCCAGTGAAGGCCAAAACCAAAAGCAATTGATCAACCAGTGAAAAATGGAACTCCAAAAGGAGGTTCTTGCATACATTAAACTCAATTTCTCAAATAATAATCCATACATCATATTAAAAATTTGCACCAATTTACTTTAGTTTGTAGAGGCGTCAAAGACTCAAAATCCATGAATTGCCTAGTAAAAATTCCATTTTTCATGAGCTGCTACGAGATACAAGATATTAAAATGTTTGAATTAATTAAAGATACCATAAATTTGGAAAAAAATCACAGGAAAACGAAACTGACACAAAAGATTGCATTTTTCTAAACTTCTCCATTACCGTATCATCGGTTCTTGAAATAAAATACAAAGTGAAGGATACTTTTCTTCCCAAATAATCTAATTCTAGAAAGGAAAAACAAATTCTTCACTTTCAGATAAAAAACAACAATCTAACTAAAAGATCATTAATTTAAGCTTTGGAAATTTTGTGATAGAGAGCAAGGGTACCTGCTCGATGTCACGGTTGGCATTACCATAGCTAACAAGATCTGCCATTCCATGTGAAACGCTCACCGCGACACCACCGCCACCACCATCCCCTTCCACTCATTATCATGCGCCTCCGCGGCCGCAAAGTACCATTCACACCTTTCCTCTTAAATTACCAAAACACCCTCCACAATCAACAGCACTAAACCCCAGTCGGTTATCTTCCTCAGATCTGGAAAAACTGACCGCCAAACACCGTCCAAATAGGTTATACCATCAGTTTTCCCAAGGTTTAAAAGTCAAAATGAGTCCTTTCCTAGTAAATGCCGTGATGGACTGTAACAAGAGTGGCCAAGTTTTTCTTTCCCGGCTCCCTATCTATAGAGATCCCGGCGGTGGAAATAGTGGCCTTTCAATTTCCGGCGACGGCGGAAGACTAGAGAGGGCGAGAGGAAAACAAAAAGAAATTGTTTCTAGAGAGAGATGGATGAGCGAATGTAGTGCGCGTGTAAGAATAAGACAGACAACTCAGTCAAAGTAGGAAAAAAGAAAAAAGAAAAAAAAAACACAGCATAATAGTCAGATCAGAGATTTATCATCAATAAATAATTGCAATTTGTTTGAATTTTCATTTCCTCTAATTAAAAAAAATCGGTGCTAGGTAAACTTTTTTTAAAGAACCATTAATTTTATGTAGATACAAATCTAATTTAGATAAAAAAAAGGAGATACAAAACTAATCCAAATGTTATAGAAAATGTTTCTTTTTTTTTAATTTTAATTGAAAGAAAAACAATTGGGTTAGACTTAGATGCTTTGAATATATAGGAGGGAGGGAGGGAGAAAAAAAAAAAAAAAGACATCTTGTATTTCATGTAAGGCAAATAAATAACTATTTTATGTACTAATCGAGTTCATAATTAAAGATTTAGGTGGGGAGGCTGCCTAATTATTGTTTTCCTTTCCTTCAAGAGGTATGCGTTGGTTCCCTTCATTACAAAGAAAAGTGAAAAAAAAATGATAAATAAAGTTTCATGATTATATATACTTTTTTTCATAACAATTGTGTTCACACAAAATATTTGATAAAATTACTAGTTTGTAAAATAAAAAATACATGTAGCATTAATAGTTTTACTAACATTTTGTGTGTGTACTGATTACCCAAAAAAAAAAAAAAAAAAAAACTTTTTGTATGCTAGTCTTCAAACAATTTGAAATTACAAAGGTAGAAGATAGGTAGAAACTTAGAATAATTACAATGATTACCTCAATAGAAAATTTTAAAATATGAATGATAAGATTTTTAAATAGAGAAAATACTAAGGCTAAATTCAATGGCGCTAACTTGAACTTAATGTGAGCAAGACCATGTCTTTAATGAAGCATGTTTAATTTTAAAACCATATTACATTTTTATACTATATTATTAAATTTTAGTGTGAGCAAGACCATGTCTTTTATACTATCTATATATATAATCAACAGTTTATCTGGCTCAATTTGATTGTGAGCTCATTGTCTGGCTCCTTTAAAAAACCAATTAATGATGTCATTATTCTATTATTATCATTATTATTATACTTTTCTTTATTGTTATAATTTTACTTTTAATTAATTAATTTAGTATTTTTATTTTGAAACTCTATCTATATATAAATTTAATATTTTTATTTCAGAACTCTATCTACATATTACATTTAATATTTTATTTTGAGACTCTATCTATATATTAATTTAATATTTTTATTTCAAAAATCTATCTACATATTATATTTTAATCAATTTTACTATGTCCGAATGTATAATTTCATGATTTTATAATTTCATGATTTTATATAATATATTTTACTTTTTCAAGATAATATATTCATGAAACGTACAAGTGTTAAATATAGTAGTCCGTATATATACAGGTATGAAACTAATATATATTATACTAATGGGTTTTATTGCCTTTAAAGGAAACAAAAAATAAGAATTAATAAAAAAATTATTGGTTCATTTATTATATTTTTTCTTATTGTTATATTTTTCCTTTTAATCAATTAATTTAATATTTTTATTTTGAAATTATATCTACATATTAATTTAATGTTTTTATTTTAAAACTCTATTTACATATTCCATTTAATATTTTTATTTTGAAACTATATATATTAATTTAATATTTTTATTTCATAACTCTATCTACACATTACATTTTAATCAATTTTATTATGTCTGATTGTATAATTTCATGAATTTTTTCTGCTAATATATTATATTTTAATTTATCAACATAATATGTTCATGAAACGCACGAATGTTAAATATAGTAGTCTGTAAATATACGAGTGTGAAACTAATATAGATTATACTATCGGGTTTTATTTCCTTTAAAGGAAATAAAAAATAAGAATTAATAAAAAAATTATTGGTTCATTTATTATACTTTTTCTTATTATTATGTTTTTCCTTTTAATCATTTAATTTAATATTTATATTTTGAAACTCTATCTACATATTATATTTTGGTTAGATATATCTTACATTTGCCTAATGAGTTTGAATTACATGAAAATAGATAATATATCAATCTTGATTTCAATATTACTTTTTCTTATTATTATACTTTTCCTTTTAATTATTTAATTTAATACTTTTATTTTGGGACTCTATTTATATATTACATTTTCGTTAGATATATCTCATATTTGTCTAATGGATTTTAATTTTACTTTGTTCGATTATGTGATTTTATCATTTTATATTCTCCTATTCCATTGCATTTTATTTTGTTAACATAATATGTCCGTGAAACGCATGGGTGTGAAGAATAATATGTCTGTAAAATACACAAGTGTGAAACTAATATATAATACTATCAGATTTTATTGTCTTTAGAGGAAATAAAAAATAGGAATTAATAAAAAAATTATTGGTTTAATTATAATACTTTTCCTTTTAACCATTTAATTTAATATGTTTATTTTGAGACTCTATCTACATATTACATTTTGGTTAGATATATCTTAAATTTGCCTAATGGATTTTAATTACATGAAAATAGATAATATATCAATCGAGATTTCAATATTATTATTATATTTTTCCCTTTAATCATTTAATTTAATATTTTTATTTTGAGATTTTATCTACGTACTATATTTTGGTTAGATATATCTCATATTTGCTTAATGAAATTCAATTTTACTTTGTTCGATTGTATAATTTCATTATTTTATGTTCTTCTACTTTATTTTATTTTATTTTATCACTATAACATGACCATAAAATACACGATTGTGAAGCATATAGAGTATATCCGTAAATAACGGATGTGAAACTAAATATAGAATTATACTATCGATTTTTATTGTCTTTAAAAAAATAAAAAATAAGAATTAATAAAAAATTATTGGTTCATCGAGATATCAATAGACTAATAACAAGAATTTAAAATTATGTCAACAAAATAAAGAATTGATTGTATGCTACTTGTAAATATATGATGCACATTAATTTTATGCAGGTTGTGTTTTTAAGTTTTTTAATGACATTAAACTTGACAAGTACAATTATGTTATATTTTATGTATGAAATTTTTCTAAAACTTTACTCGTGTAACGAATGAGTGAAAATCTAGTATTATTAAATTTTAAAGAAACTCATGAAATTTATATATTATTTATTTTCTTTTTTTGGAATTAAAAATCATCCAGAAGATGCATTTCGCGTTGTGACAATTGACTAAACCGGTCCAAGGAAAACGGTCGGGATAGGGCATATGACGAAAAATGTGGGCCCAATCGTCTTGCTTTTTACAGTCCCACAATGCCCTTGAAATTCAGATGACGGGGCAATTAGACAAGGTCGTAAGTACACTCGCGGCTACCGCGTGTCGGGGTTGGATTCTCCGAGCCGATGCGGCTATGATCCGGTACGTCGGAGTGCACGGAGATCCATCCATTAATAAATGCTTCTAAGGACGCCACGTGGCACCAAATTTTTGTGATTGCATGGAAGTATTTTTCTAATTTGGAATTCCCTAGGGTGGAATGTGCCTTTTATAAGGATTAAGGAATCACCTATTCGGCCATTCCTTGTGGTAATTTTTAAGGCTGGTTAACTAATATATATATATATAAAAGAACGTGTTTGATTAAGAACACGTTCTTAATATATATATTAGGAATGTGCCTTTTAATATATATATATATATATATATATTAATAACGTGTTTGATTATAAATATAAAATTTATGTGAAAAGAAAATATTTTCATGTGAATTGAATTCATGAGAAAATGTATGAATTATTTAGAAAACAAAAAATTTACACCCTCATAAGAAAATGTTTTTCTTGCTTCTAAGCAAAATGTGGCCACGTGACTAAAATATAGAAAATATTTTCCATGGAATAAAATGCCAATCAAACATCACAAAAGTAGGAATTTAAGTTAAAAAAAAAACTAATTTCCATGGAAAACCTTTGGCAATCATAACACACCCTATGTAGATATCAAGTATTTAGGTATGTGTTAATTATTAGAATTTTATGATCTGAAATTCTGAGTTCTATAAAATTTGAGTCGGATAAGAGTGGTAGAATTACAAATATGAAAATTTATTGGAATCTTGTTATGGTAAGGGAGGATTGAAAATTTTCAAACACTTTTGAAAAGCGCTCTTATGACACTTTTCATCACATATGGGTACATGAGACTTAAGGCTCTGATCTTTCTCATTGGTTTAATGAATTTTCTTCTGTTGTGCCTGTGGTCTTTCTTGTCAAACTCTTTTCCAAGTATAATTTATTTTCTTACTTCATTTTTATCATCGGGATTTTCACGTGAGCCTTCATGCACGTTCTTTTCGTCAAGATTTTTCATATAAAAATTAATTAATAATTGTAAATAGATGTTGATCTAACTAGATAGATCGGAAGAGCAAATATTATATAGCCGCACGTTCTTGTTGAATTGTGCTCTTCCGATCTCAAATTCAAAGACGATGGTTGTCTTCTATTGCAAAAACAAACTCAGGCCTAGAAGATACTCTTTATGATCCCAAAAACTTTCACAATATGAAATGGGTAAAAAATATTCTAAATACCACATTCTTCCCAAATTTTAGAGCCTAATGCCAATATGTCAACTTGAAGAGGATGGCCTCAAGATATCAGGAACTGGATCAAATTCCAAGTCCCCTCCGAATTCTTCAAAATTTTGGGAAATCGGAAAATTGTTAAAATCACAAGAGTCGGGTTTATTTTAGTACAATTGATCATAACTTGTAATCTTCCTTTGGTTTTGGGTGGTACTTACTTATGGACAAATACGAGAATTTTATTGGCCATTGAGCCTCGAAAACATACGGATTCGGTAGATAAGCGACCATAGTGTTCCCGATGTTGTAGCACATGGACCCATTGATAACTAACACTAGATTATTGAGATCATTACTTTGTCGTCCTATCATTAGTGCTTCTATGGAGTCTATTAAACACCATTTATAGTGTCCAATAGATGCAGTGACATAACTCTATTGGACACATTGGGGACTATTGCATCCAAAATAGTGTATAATAAACACTATAGAATACATGGTCTTATCATTATGCATCCGCAAGGCTTATTTATCTAAACCGAGTCTTAGCTCTAATTCACTAATCGATGAGACAACAGTTATAGTTACATGTCTCTCTTTTTGAAGAAAACATAGAGTAAATTTTTTAGCAATTGTGTTTGAATATATATGATGATAATGTCTAGGCTGATGCCTAAAACTTGTTTTGGGCCTTTTATAGCCATATATGAAAACTCGATCTTTCAAATGAAATTGATGGTTTTCTTAATTAACTAATAATAATGCAGCAATAAGTATGAGTTGTCTTCTGCCTTTCCCTCGTCTAAAACGATGGGTTGTCTACATTGTCATCATTACATTTATCACCAGCCTTCCATTTTACTTTGAGATCAAATTTGTACACAATGAATAAAACATTTATTTATTAATTAAAGATGGAAACAAGCATATTCGTTTACACGCAGAGTTAATTTTGGTGAAAATTTTGACGCTTAAAATTTTTAAGTATGATTAGAAAGATTTTAAAAAAAAAATTAAGAAACACAAATAGAACAGTTATTTTATAATTGGGGTTGTCAACGTCATTAGCTCTACTGTTCCAAAAAAAAAAAAGTCATTAGCTCTAAATTAGAAAGTGATCTATATACATGGGGCAATCATCATAATCCCTATTATTCTTATATAATGCAATTGAAAGCCGCCTTCCACACATTATTGTGAGGGGAAAAGGTTAGAAAGCACAATTGGTATCATTCAAGTGAAAAGCCAGACAAAAGTGATTCAAAAAGAAAAAGTAGCGAGACATCCATACAAACACGTTTAACTTTGAGGAGAAGAAGCCAAATATTTAAATTCTGAAGGGTCATAATCCTTATGATGAGAATCATGTCTTTTGCTTCACTTTTATTAGCTGCATTTCTTTTCTTTTTTTTGGCATGGAAAGCTCGGTTGACTCGGTATTTTCACTTGTGTGATTCCTCATTTCATTTTTTGATACAGGTCTGTTCTTAACCAAAAGAAAAAAAAAATCATTATAAGAGTAGACAAGTTATCAGTGTCTTGAAAAATTAATAACTAAACACAAGTTGAAAACATTAAAAAGAAATGTTCTAGTTAGTTGGTGTTGAATGAATTGATTGTAATTTGGTATAGCACAAGCTTGGGCAATGTGTCTGGCATATTTTAATTGGTAGCATAAGTTTCGATTTTTAGATTGAATTGACAATTTCCGACTTTATTTAATCTATTAACACGAGTAGCTTCTATCATCTCTATCTTTTCCATATAAATGAAAGCAAATGGTAGCCATAACATTAGGACCACCCTAACCATTTGGCTTATCAAATACACTTATTTTCATGGTTATAATGACATGGGTAGGTTTGTGCATATCATCCATGCAGACTTGTAAAGGTCTTGTTTGTGAAATTCATGACATGATCAACTTTCTTGACTATTGATTGAAAGTGCTTTTTATGCTTCACTATATAGGCTAAACCCATACCTATAGACTCCACTATTGTCAAGGTTTTGATTCTAATTGTTGGCCCTTGAAAAAGGGGAAAACTAGCAACATTTCTTAATGTCGCTAACTCTAGGTCACCTTTATTCATTATCAATAATTATATCTAGACCATATATAACACTATTTTTTAACACACCATATCTAATATCAAAGAATACGAGAATACAAAATATTTTTCAACTTGAAGATTAACTAGATGGTAGTAATGCTTGGTGTCGAATAATTATTCGAAAATATATACAAAGTTATAGGTTCTTTGTATATTTGAAATTTATATTTGGGGTTTCTTTTTTTTGGGGGGGGGACTTCAAAATATACACTTCGAGTTGAGAAAATATTAAAAAACTAAAAATAATTAAGATAGGAACTAAAGTCCCAGTATTAAATCTGATATTGATAGATCCCATTAAAAAAAAAATCTGATATTTGACAGAGATCATCAACTCTTCCAACTTTGCGCTATTGTGTCAATTACTACAAGTATGTATATAACAAGATATAACCCGATCACTTTATGGGCTCTTTCGCAGCTAAAACCAAATAAAAAGCCCAACCTCTACGACTCCCGTTGACACCAAGTCAAATCTAACCAAAATGGAGCAAATCCATGGGAATAATAGTGATTGGGCTTATTCAAACTATTATGGCATGGGAATGGGATGGGACATTATTCGGTATCATCATCATTTTATTAAAAGTGCAATTATAAATGTGCATTATAATAATACAAATTCACATAGATATTTATCTTACTAAAACACAGCGTCAAGAAAATCAACAATATAGACCTACACATAGTGGAAATACACACTACAATAAAATGTAGAAAATAACTCATACCGAGGAATCGAACCTGGTACACAAAAAGAAATTGAATTTATTTTTTATTTTGGCCAATGAGGCATGGACCTTTTTGTTAGGGGATAGGGTTAGACACTGAGATTTAGAGGTTTCAAATTCGATTCCTCTACATAGGGTATTTTTTTACATTTATTTGTAACTTGTGTTCCTCTTATATGGGGTTTTGTATTGTTGATTTTCTTGGCGTTGTGTTTTAGTAATATATATGTCTATACGTATTTGTACTGCTATAATGTAGATTTATAATTGTACTTTAACAAAAATCTATTTTCAGTGTAATAATAGTTTAGTGCTACATCTCAAAAAAAGACAAAAAAAATGTCGGACAAAAAAAAAAAATAACACTCATACCTTCCTTTTGACAAATAATAATACGCTACCTAACAAATAGAAAAGTAACTCCTAATCTCATACTAGTACATGTTCCTTCTTTGTTGTTACACTGTAACACCCTCAATTATTCTTAAGATTCTATATTACTCAGGAAATAACAATTTTGAATATTGTAATATGTACAAATTTTTGGTATTTGAAAAATTATTTTTCTCAAATAATATTTACGACAAAGAATAATTTAAGGTATATAAAATTTATTTTCAAAGTGCTAGAAAATATTTGTAAGATAATTTAATAAAGACGTATTTGCTCAACTATAAATAAACTTCGCTTTTTAATAAGGGTAGGGAAGATTGAGGACTATCTTTATAAAATAATTTATTTTTAAAAGATGTGCTAATTATTTTAAGATAAAAACATTTATAACATTTAGGGTGCCTCTGGTAGTAGACCTTCAATGCCCACAGTTAGGATTCCCGTACACAGTCATGTGCTCACATTAAGGCTGTCACTACATTTCTTTACTTGTATTGTCACACCTACAATGCAAAATTAAATGAGATAACGCTCAGTAAGTAATAGCATGTATATGTATATGATGATTCCCAACACCACAATGCAAATAGGGCCCACATCCCTATGTAAAACACCCCCATTAGCTCATAATCAAAAGGCATACGCGCAATGTCTTGCCTGAAGGTCCGTCATGGTCTCACTTCGACTTGGGAATCCTTTGACGTGTCTGCCATTGCCTCAAACTTGGCTTAGAAGACGACAAGGATTTAGAAATATCATCAAATAATTAAGGCATGACCATAACATACAAACACTGGGTTTCAACACCTGGTCTGGTATATATACCCAGTTAGTGGGTCATTAGGCCCCTGACACTCGCAAGTGTATATACTCGTACGACAAATACAATGCGATATAACTATACAAGGATTACACCATCTTCTGTGATGTCTCATGTCAATCACTATGTCACATGCATATTCTCATCTCTATCGTCATTTTCAAATGTGTGCGTATGACATACTACATTATATGTTTTAACAACATGTGTCTCAACGGTGCTAATTAAGTCATGCTCAATTTTCTCGTCTCATAAAAAAGATAATATATCATATATAAATATTATAGGACATGAAAGACATTTAAACATCACGTTGTCACATTGGAGCACATAATACTATTACTTTACATTGTAGTTGAACCGTTACTTAACTCAGTCTTTCGCTATCTAAGGATATTAGTAGTTTTAACACTTCCAAACATTACATTGCACAGGCCATTAATATCTCTCACATTTTATCAGGTTTATTCTAACATCTATAGATATAAGATTTCCTATTAATTTATCTTCTCAATATTTAATTAGGACAATGTAATAATTAACCGAAGCTAAATATTTACCGAGTTGTAAATTCATATTCCTTTCCAATCTTAATTCCATATTATAAATAAAAAGATTATTTGTTCCGCTATTAAAATCGCGCCCGAATAACATAAAGATGAGAAAAACACAGCCATATTTATCGGTACAGTTCTTAATAGGTATGAGTGCACCCTTATAGATTGCATAGGAGCCGCACCCTTTAATAAATGGGCGAGACCCCAATAATATGGGGGATAAACCGTACACCCCCTCATTAAAATTCCAGAGAGGAAGCCCCATTTGGATGAAAATTGTGCAGCTCCCCTTTTTCTTCCTAAGTTTTTGGGGGCCTTTACGGGACGAAAATTTCAATTTTTTTTTATTTTTAAAATCTTGGTGGCACTCCACATCCACATTCATTTTGTGTCTGCTGCGTGGCAGGGACATGAATTCTATTTTTTTTTCTTTTTCCTTTTCATTTATTTAACGTTTCCTGTTTTTCGAATTCACGTTGTAAGTTAGTATTCGACGTGTTAAATAAATTTCAATTAAAGAATTCTTTGTACCCATATAAACGTATAATAGAGTACTTTATACTTCTTCAGTTCTAAAATCGTTTATAAAACTTACAGTATTTTTTTAATAATATAAGTATCTCAAAATGTAATTTAAATTCTATTAAATTATCATATACTCAGTAAAATTATAAAAATACTACTTTTAAATTTGAGGTGTTACATACACACTAAGAGACAAGAGCAGCGATGGGCATTTGATTCGAGAATCCGAAAAACCGACCCACCCGACTCATTGGTGAGGGGTCAGACGCGGGTGGGGACTCATGGGTGCAACCCGTTGAACCTGACCCCGAAGCCCGGGTCAAGTTAGACCCAAGTTACCTTCTGAACCTTATTTATTAACTTTTTTTTTTTTTCATAAAATCGTATTTGGCTCTTTGGTATTTTAATTTTCTATTTGACAATTTCAGTTTCACAAAAAGTAAAATGCTAAACTAAGCTTATAAAATTAGACCTTTTTTCATCACTGGCTCACTGTACACTTAGTCACTCTTTCACGAACCATAGACCCCGAAATTCAAATCCTCCATTGGTGGTCTGATGCTGCCGTCGTGTCCCTTCGATCCTCATCCGCCGCCGCTGGTGTTGCCCCTACAGCGCTGTTGTTGCCCCCTGCCCTTGCCGGCTGCTGCCCTGATGCTGCCGGATTCCGCCTCCCGTGTCGCCAGTAAGTGTTTGCATTTCTTTTTTTCTGATTTTTGTTGCTTGAATTTACAAAATAAAAGGTATGTGAAAATGTTTAGCATGAATTTCTATGATGCTCGTAGCTCAGATCAACTTTAATATCAAATATAAGAAATGTGACTTGATTTGTGAAATTTAGGGAGGAACATTTGTTGGAAAACCAGGAGGATGAAAATTGAATTTTGTAAATTGGACCATTGCATTGTACAGTGATAAAATGGACTTTAAGCTTAAAATTATAAAAGTAAATATTTTATTCAGTGGTTTTCCATTGTTTAAACTTTTTAAGCATTGTTTTAGACGTAGATTAAAGTAGCAAACAGGTTGAGTCGATGTAGATTAATAAAATAAATCTCTATTTTATTGAGATATATCCTATACTTAATATGGAGATATCCAAATGCTAGAATGACTCCAACTGTCTAGATGTCAAAATTTCGATACAGTCAAATAGAGCTCGATCAACTTTTCTTGATTTTCACTTGCTCATACTTCGGTTATAACTTGAATTTCTTGTACTTTGGAGTTTTATCAAGCACTACTAAAAAACAGAGCTCGATCAACTTTTCTTGATTTTCACTTGCTCATACTTCGGTTATAACTTGAATTTCTTGTACTTTGGAGTTTTATCAAGCACTACTAAAAAACAGAGCTCGATCAACTTTTCTTGATTTTCACTTGCTCATACTTCGGTTATAACTTGAATTTCTTGTACTTTGGAGTTTTATCAAGCACTACTAAAAAACAGAGCTCGATCAACTTTTCTTGATTTTCACTTGCTCATACTTCGGTTATAACTTGAATTTCTTGTACTTTGGAGTTTTATCAAGCACTACTAAAAAACAGAGCTCGATCAACTTTTCTTGATTTTCACTTGCTCATACTTCGGTTATAACTTGAATTTCTTGTACTTTGGAGTTTTATCAAGCACTACTAAAAAACAGAGCTCGATCAACTTTTCTTGATTTTCACTTGCTCATACTTCGGTTATAACTTGAATTTCTTGTACTTTGGAGTTTTATCAAGCACTACTAAAAAACAGAGCTCGATCAACTTTTCTTGATTTTCACTTGCTCATACTTCGGTTATAACTTGAATTTCTTGTACTTTGGAGTTTTATCAAGCACTACTAAAAAACAGAGCTCGATCAACTTTTCTTGATTTTCACTTGCTCATACTTCGGTTATAACTTGAATTTCTTGTACTTTGGAGTTTTATCAAGCACTACTAAAAAACATGTCTGTATCGACGGATTTTGACGGCAAAAATCCGTCGGTAAAGGTCAAAATCCTTCAGAAAAGTGTGTTTCCTACAGGGAAAGAATAGTCGGAAAATCCGTCGGAAATAGCCTTGTTGGTGATTTCCGACGGAGCTGTCGATAATCACCAACAGCTAAACTTTGTAGGTAATTTCCAACAGCTTTTCCTGGCCATCGATAAATTCCGACGACTGTTAGATTCCGTCGGTAAGTCTATCCATCGGTGGTCACCGACGGACGACGTAACATGTTGAAAAAATATTAATTTTAAAGCCATCCTACTTACCCGTTTACCTAACCCAAGCCCATACCCGGCAACCTGCACATGCGACCCAACCTGCTTATGTATTTGAAACTTAATTTCTCACCATTGTTGCAAATGAGAGGGTTCGAACCCCTCACCTCAAATGTGGGAGGAGAGTTCCCAACCACTGGGCCATTATTCATTCTTGTTTCTTATTTGTATCTATAATATATTTAACATATATTTTATAGTTCTTTGCAATTTAAAAACTAAATAATATTATTGGACATTAAAAATTTATACACTCTTTACATTAATTTCTATGTTTTTCACTTTAAAATTTATGATCATTTGCAATTTGTGAGTTTGAAAAAGTTATTGTTTTATCAGTAATTCAAAGTTTGTATAAAAGTGTTTAAGATGATTAAAAATTTTAGACACGTGGTTTAAAAAAAAGTGACTTATATCAAACATTTTTTGTATCATTAAAGACTTATTTCACTATTTTTTTAGAGAAGATTTATTTCACTACTTAATCATTAAAAGTAGAAAAATTTGGATAACATGTTTTGATGATGAATAATTTTGATGTATGTAATTTTATATACCAATGTAAAATTATATAAATCACATCGACAGAGTAATTTTAATAAAAAAAATTGTATAAAAAAATTTAAAGAATAAATTACAAACTGTTAAATTTCATAAATTAAAACATATACGTATTTCACCATATCATTTATTAATTCTTAGAAATTATTGAAAAAATATTGATTATTTCCAACTGCCTAAAAACAGGTTGGAGATTGCCGACGGCACGGAAAAGGCCAATGGTAGGTAAAATCCATCAGTAATTTCTGACAGTGAAATGATACCGTTGGTACTTACCAACAGTTGTATGATGTCCGTCGGTACTTAGCGACGGCCGTTGGCTACCGTTAGTAATGACCGACGATTTACGATTGCCATCGGGAAATACTGACTAGTATTGTGGCAGTCGGAAACTACCAACGACTTAGCTATTCCGTCGGAGTTTACCGACGGCCTAGACAAGTCGTCGGTATTTTCTAACGGCACCTCCTGCCATCGGAAATTTCCGACGAGATATTTTTCCGTCAGAAATTTCCTACTGATTTTCATCAACCGTTGGTAATTACTGACAGATTGACGTTTGTCGGAATTTTGCCGTCGGTATAGACGTTTTTTCTTGTAGTGAAGTCATTAGGTTCTAGGAAGGTCTAGCTTGTATGTTTAGTATCTGATCTTCTATGAGAAGTGTGAATTAATTGGATGGCGTAAAAGAATTTGGACAGGCTACTACTTGACAGTAAGAAATGAGAGGTTAAAGACAAGTTGCTGCTAATATGATTAAATGAGTAGAAGTGCGAGAATATAAATAAAGAATATTAATGTACATAAAAAATCTAAGAATATGATATTTGGAACAGATCTATCTACTTTTCCTTGTTGCAATTGCTACGTTGTGAGTATATTCGCTTGTTTCATTTTAAAATATTTACTTGAAACGTGTTGCTTAGTAAGGAATTTTACTATTACATAGATATATTATATGCTATAGTATATGCTATATTGCTATGTAATTTTTATTCTTATATAGACTTGTTATTTTTGTAGAATGCCGGGAGAGCTTAAGCTTTTTGGCATTTGCTTTCTAGATTCATTGTTCATTCATGATGGTTGATGGGGTTATTCTTGGTGGTTATGAATGATGAGCTACATTAAGTGTTTTTTTTTTTTTATGTTCTCCGGTTTATGATTAAAGTTGTTGTGGACTTCTTGAATTGTTTTGGTATTGTACACATGTGGTTGTGGCTGTGGCTGTGGACTTGAATCTTGATGTTGTGGACTCGTGTTATTGTTTGTGGTTGTGGCTAGCTTTTGTTTAATCTCTACTAGTTTGTTGCCTTGTTACAAGTTTTTGTATATTTCATTTGTCATTTGACTTGATTTTAGTCTCCACAATATTTTTTTAGTGCTTGAGTTGTTGTACTTGGATCACTATTCGGTGTGATTTTACTTTCATATGCGTTTTTCCTTTTTATTGGCATTTATCGAGCTTGAATTACATTGAAACATGCAAATAAATAAATAAATAAACTGGATTTTTAATTTTTTTTCTTTTGCATTTTTGGCCTGATTGCTGTTTTGGGTCAGTAGGGCTGGCCCAAATTGCCAATCCGAGTTGACTCCGGTAGAGTCGGGTTTCCGAACCGAGTCGGATCTTCTCGATTCCTGAATCAGAAACCCAATTACTTGCCGGGTCGGAATCAAACCCGACCCGATGCCCATCCCTAGGCAAGAGATGGCAAACGAACTTCTCATGGCTCAAATTTGCATTTTTTTTTAATTATAGAACTTCAGAATAATTCTATATATGAAACACCCATTAGAAAATTCTTAGAGTTAAAATTAACCATTGTAAAGTTGTCTTTGGGTATGGTTGTCCTCAAAGACTTTTCAAAAGTTGAAACTTTTTCTAAACTAAGACCATGAAAAAACTCACTTTCAGATATATTCAATCAATCAATCAATAATAATAATAATCATAAGGGTAATGGAGGGAAGCCCTTTGTTTTGCATATAGACAAGTCAAAAACCACGGACAAGGAGGCTACGGAAAGCCATGCAACTTGGCATTGATGATTGATTTTATAGTAGTAAAAAGGTACTATAAGTAATTAATCGCTTTTGCAAAATTAACTGTTTCTGATTGATTAAAGATTTAACTAATCATATTAAAAAATTCATTAATTATTAGAGAAGAAAACGGAAAAAGATCATCGATGCTTGCCACCTGCACACAGCAAATGAGATAAGAAAATGAAAAGATCGGAAGAGCGTCATGTGGTACCCCACTTGGCTTTATAATTTGTACACATTTTCAAGCATTTGCATGGCATCTTCAACGCATATACCTAACAATAATAATGATCAACCTTGCTTTATTTTTTTGCAAACACGAATACAAAGTCACGTCACATAATATATGAATGAATTTCATTAGGACACCGGGAAAACACTGGTTTCGTTTCACATCATGTCACCGTTATATCATTCTTTTTATTTGATTATTATTACAACTATCAATCATTTCTCATAAAAAATTCAAGTATCAAACGTCTGGTGCTTGAAAGATTCTCACCTCCTCCACAAGCTCGAATTGATTTATAAATGGTCATGCCACATGATATTATTTCATTGAATCATTAACTACTACTTGAAAAATAATAATCCAATAAAATGATTTTACGTAACAATTTATAAATTAACAATAATTAATTTATGAAACTATTGCCAAACACATTGGTAATAAAAAAATAAATAAATAAGAAAAGATGACAGGGAAGATTGATTTAACGTAGATCGGAAGAGCATACGTCAACTCTGTATATTCTCGATCAACTGAAAACAGCTCTACACCTAATCTTGGATATATTCTTTAAATAACGCTCTTCCGATCTAAATTTTCCACATCTCGCCACCTTTAATTTGTTTTAAGCATCTAGTCTAGACATTAATGAAGCTCGCATAATAACTGTTTATTGTATAAATTTTTGGTACATTTTGAATGAGATAAAATTAAACATAATAGTGGAGGTGTATTGTTCTATGTGATTGGACTAATATTGGCCTAAATTCTAAAATTACCTTTGCGTATTGTGATTCTTATCTCATACAAACACACGCGATGTATGCAAATTATGATTACTTAGGACTTTTTTTGTTGGGCGAGTCTAGCCTATGATGATACTCAACTTAAACACAAGATAAAAGTTGGAGGATAAATTATAAAATTTGACTGAATAAAATTAGAAGACTTGAGGGACACAAAATCTTAAATCTACTAGGATTTAGTTTTGTTTAATATATATGTGTGTGTGGGTGTGTTGATGCACATGCGGCCACTGTACACGAAAGGCACGGAAACAAGGAAAAACGCACAGGAGATGCGGCAAGGCTGAAAAAGGAAAAGAAAGTCAACTGAAATTTGAAATTTCACATACATTCACCCACGGGAATCAGAGAGATTTAGGAAGAAAATTCAGCCTATTTGATTAATCGCTTGAAACGTTATTTCGACATTTGTTTTGGTGTTCGATTTCTTCAAGCGGTGGTTTCTTCAAGTTGATTCTTGGAACAGAGTTAGATTATATTTTTCTTTATCTCTTGTTGATTATTGGGTTCTATCTATTATTGTTAGATGAGTTATTTATGGTGTCAAGAATATTGTTCTTGACGGTGTTGCGTGATTGTGGTAGTGTGTGGTTACCTCTTGATTTAGGGTAATAATCTTGAGAGGATAAATATTGTATTCCCATTATTATTTTGTGATAGTAGAGTTGTCGGTTTGCCCCGTCGATTTTCCCTTCTCATTGGAGGGTTTTACGTAGGAATGACAATGGAACGGGTATTACCTAATACCCGATAGTACCGGGTACGGGGCGAAAAATTTCGCCCCGAAATCTTATCGGGGCGGGGACGGGTTTTGGCCGCCCCGCCCCGCCCCGATACCCGGTTTTTTTTTTTTTTTGAAAAAATATTTTGTTCTCTATAAAATTTTGAGGCTAGATACCAAAGATGAAATTGATATGATACTTAGGATGGCTTTTCATATAATTTTAATTCCATTTTTTCTATATTTTTTTAATTATTTCTTAACGGGGCGGGTAACGGGTATTTTTTTTGTACCCGCCCCGAATCACCACCGCCCCGTACCCGATAGGATTTCTTAACGGGGCGGGGATGGGAAGGCATACCCGCCCTGAACCCGCCCCATTGTCATTCCTAGTTTTACGACGTTAAATAATTTCTGGTGTTATTTAAGTTTCCGCACATATATTATTGTTTGGTATATTGATTGCCTATTTTAATCACACAGGCTTAAGGAAATTGGTTAAATTCCCAACAGTGGTATCAGAGCAGGTTCAATTGTGTGAATTAAAATGGATGACCCAGTTGGTAGTGCTATGATCAGGCTTACCAATCACAATTGGGTGACGTGAAAACCTATAATGGAGGATATCCTTTATTGTAAGGATTTGCATGATCTTATTGATTGTGATGATTCTAAACCGGAAGATATGGAAGATAGGGATTGACATAAATTGCACAGGAAAACTATTGGGACGATAAGGCAGTGGGTGGATAATAGTGTTTTTCATCATGTGGCACATGAGACAGATGCAAATAAATTGTGGACTAAATTGGAGTCTATGTTTGAGAAGAAAACTGCAGCCAGAAAGTCCTTTCTGATCAGAGACTTGGTCAATATGAAACATAAGGACGGTACGAGCGTGACAAAGTACTTGAATAATTTTCAAAATATTGTGAATCAGCTGGTGACAATGGAATGACTCTCGAGGATGAATTAAAAGTATTACTACTTTTGAGTTCTTTGCCAGACAGTTGGGAGACTTTTGTTGTGACTATTAGTAATTCTGCTTCAGATGGTGTGTTGTCTATGAATTCTGTGAAGAACAGTATGCAGAATGAGGAAATCAGGAAAAAATCTTCAGGTTTGCATGTGGGTTTAGATAATACATTGTCTCTTGTTTCAGATGATCACAGAGGAAGAAGTAAGAATAAAGGGCAAATGCGTCACAGCAAGTCTAGAGGCAGGTCAAAGTCAAAGGATAAGAAGACTTGTTATCACTGCGGCAAAGAGGGTCATTATAAAAGAAATTGCAGAATTTGGTTGAGAGAGCAGAAGGAGGGCAATAATTAGAAGAAATATGATGAAAATACTGTATGTGTGGTGACTAGTGATGTACTCACTTGTAGAGTGGGTCAATGCCTGCATGTTGAAGACCCTCTTACTGAGTAGCATGTTGACAGTGGTGCCTCATACCATATTTGCAGAAATATTGAGTTGTTTACTACATACAGAGCAGGTGATTATGACCAGTCAAATATGACTAACTCTTCACATTCCAAAATCATGGGGATTGGTGACATTCACCTGGAGACAAATATAGGGTACATCCTAATTCTAAAGGATGTAAGGCATATTCTTGACATGCGGTTTAATCTGCTTGCAATAAATACTCTCGACCGAATCGGGTATTTCAGTACTTTTGGTGATCAGAAGTGGAGGTTATCAAAGGGATCAATAGTTGTCGCTAGTGGAAAGCTTTGTTGCACGCAATACAAGACTTATGCAAAGTCTTGTAAGACTGGGGTAAATACAGTTGAAGATC